>WUQG02012634.1:0-11794 GCA_011317285.2 Androctonus mauritanicus
AGGAGCAAAGTGTGTAATAACTTTATTATATATTTTTAAAATTCGTAATTTGGGATATTTTTAAGATTTATAATTTGGGAATTGTTCAGTTTGTTGCAATATAAACGATGCAATGAATAAAGGCTGTCCTACAAAGTGGCCTAAAAATGTTATATTTTTTAACAATATACATCACTAAAATTCTAAGTTATATCTAAAATTCAGTTATCATTTCTTATATCAGTTTTCTTCTTAATCAACATAATATTAAATTGTGTGATAAAAAATAAATAAATGTCAGTTTACAATATTTAGATAGAATGTTTTAAAAATTAATAAAATATATTTACTATATTTTTATTTGCTTCAGATCTCATTTTTCTCTAGGTATCTAAGGCCATGGTATTGGCCTTTGCCAAGTATACTGCCACTTCTCTCCTTGGCAGCTAGTCTTATTTACATGAGCCTGGATATGGGATTTACACACTATCCCCACAAAGAAATCTAATACCATTAAGAATCATAGGTATCGTAAATTTTTAGACCTCAAATTCTAGGTAGCAACAATCTAAAATTTTTCTTTTAGTGATGGGATGACTCAAATATGTGTCATGCTATTTTTATTAAAAGGATGGGGATATAACATGCATCATTTCATTATATTATAATTAATGTTGCTTCCTGATTTGCCAATATTCAATATAAAATTTATCATCATTATATCATTAAAATAATTTTATATTTAGATATGACTATTTTTAATAATCATATATAAAAAAAATATAAAAAGGTAAATCAAGTATAAAAAGTATACCTATAAAAAAAATATCATAATTATAAAAAATTTTATAAAATTGAATTTTGTAATTTTTTATGTTTTCAAAATTCTTAAAAAAATGTGACTGATATGTTGAGGAAATTTCATTAGTGTATGTATGAATGGATAAATATTGATATCTTTTCATATTGAAAACTATTTTGACATTTTTTTGGCAAATATCTCTATACATGTTCATAATCTTTCATTTCTAAATAATTTATTGAACCAATTTTGACTAGAAGATAGCTAAGCTGTTGTTATTTCATTATGTTGACTTTGAAACTATATTTTTAAATTTTGATACAGGTTTAGGATTAAACTAGACAAAATTATAAAATAACAGTCATAAAATATTATTTATAAAATTTTAATTTTTATGAATTTTTGAAATTTAGATGTTTAATAGTGAATTTCTTTATTAATACTGGATAAGAATAATGATTTGTATCATTAAAAGCAATTTCATATCCTGTAAAAATAATTCTAAACAAATTTGATTGCAAAACGTAATAAAATTTTAAATAAATTGAAAAAAGAATCATCTCAGAAATGAGTCTAATAATATTTTAGTGTGATGAAGAGAGAGCATTTCTAAATAAATTGGAACTATTTTCTAATATATTTTTCTATTTCTTATAGTTGTCAGAAGATTTTAATACAAATTTATAATTAATTATTTAAATTATTAATTTTTAATTGATACTCCATTTGAAGAATTTAGATATGTTTGATAGATTGTTTAAAAATCATATTTACATTTTTAAATTAGACTGCAGTACAAAAATAACATTTTGCAACAAAATCAAGTTTGTCTGACAAACTGACTTTAAAAATTAAACTGAATCCAAAACTTTTATTTATTTATAAAACATTAATTGAAATGAAAACAAGTATTAATTTTTACTAAAATATCATTATTGAAATTTTGAATTAATATATATATTATATATATATTACAGACCAAATGTATCTGAAGAACAGATAAAGGATGCATTTGCTGAAACTGGTGTGACAGTGATAGCTTTCAAATTTTTTCCGTATGTTAAATTTATTTCCATAGAAATTAAAGAAGTTTAACAAAAATTTAATGTTATTTTCTTTAAATTACAGAAAAGACAAAAAGATGGCTTTAATACAACTTGGAAGTATAGAAGAAGCAATTACAGCTTTAATAGTAAGCTACATAACATTGTTTAATATAATTTATAAATATTTCAAATATTTGGTAATCTGAAAATTATAATGCAGTAGACTCTTGATTATCCAGATTATAGATTTATTAAACTATAACCTGGAAGTGATACTTACTCATTGATGTTTTATAGATGCAATATCTGAAAGATTTTTAAATATCCCAGATTCATTTCTTTATTATATATTTGATAATTCAAAATCGAAATTACAAATATTGTATTAATTTCTTACTGCAAATAAACAAATTTTTTATTTCCTTTTTCAATAAATAATATACATATATATTAATATGTTGATTCAGTGTTTGATTTAAAATAGAAATAATAGTTTTTGATATATCCATTAATAATTATAACAGTTATAAGAACTCAAAAGCTTTTTTTGTGTATGCATTTTTTAGATAAGTTTTGATTGAATATATCCTAAAATTTTCAGTTGATTTAATCATTATTTTAATCAGTTATAACTATAAAAAGTTATGTCTGACCAAAATAGTTTCAATCAGTATAAAAATAATTTTTTCATTTACTGTATGTGAAAATTTTTCTGTTTCCTGCTAAATTAACAACAAAAGTAAAAAATAACTGTGATTATTCTTACTTTTTAATAACTTGCTTTATAATAATGCTAAAGAAATTTTACAAATGCTGAATCTTCTATTAAAATATCTTGAAACTATTAGAATAGTTGAAACAACTTTGGTGATAAATGAATCATCCATATATTTATTTTTCACTTTGTTATAATTATCAATATCTTATGTCAGAAATAATTGAAAAGATATCATTGGAAATTTAATTATTTATAAACAATTTTTATATGAATCTAATAATTATTTAACATAGTACTTAAATAGTAAATAACATAGTACTTAATACTTAAACACTGTGGTTATTAAGCTTAATAACCACAGTGTTCCGAAAACAATCTTACAAACCAGTCGTTATACCGAAATGGTCGCCGGACCCCTTTTCGTACAAAATGGATGCATTCCGCTTCTACTTCCAAAGAGCCACCCTATATGTTCCTAACCAAGAACAACTGAAGAAAGAACTCAAATATATTTTTAAAACAGGATACCAACATTGTTACTCTAGGCATATATTAGAAAACATACTTCAGAAGATTAAACAATCAATTGACAATGCCAATAACCTACGTATTCATGAAGAACGATACGAGATAGTACCATACGCCATGAGAAACTCTAGCCTAGTTAAAAAAAATTGCGCAAAAGATGAATAAAAAGATCACATACAAAAGATTCCTGATGGTTTATAATAAACTTCGTAATGATAAAAGTAAAATCCAACCCAGTTGTAAGTCGGGTGTATATAGAATACTGATAGAAAATAACACTATGCATGAAGAAGTATACATAGGGGTTACTACTAGAGGGCTAAAACAGAAGCTCGATGAGCACAAGGACTTAGAAAAAGGGAGAAATAACACAGCCCTATCCATTGCAGCTATACAGAACAACATCACTGTAAACTGGCAAGAAGCTCAAATAGTCCGGCCTTTGCACAAAGATAAACATGCCCTCCTCACAAAGACAATGGAGATATATACTCGAAGTAGTGAAGAGAAGCTTTTAAATGACCGCCTGTCCCTAGAACTCCCTGATTCATGGAAATACCTCTTGACGAACACTCACCTTGAGCTGCATCCGTTTTTAAGAAGCAACGCACAACACCGATTTACGTTGCACATAATGATCCGATGTTAACTTTTTTATATTTATATATTTTAATTTCCACCTTATAATTAATCGTTGTTTTAAGTTTTGTATATTTTTTAAATATATTAGTAATTTAATGTCTGTAACACCATTTATAAAAACTAATTTCTTGTTACTATGGTAATATACCATCGTTATATTTTTTAAAATGTTCTATTTTTCTTTTTTGTAATTCTGTTCCTTTTCATTGTATACATCTGAAGATGATGTATTAACATCGAAAACGTTCATGGTTTAATAAAATTTATTTTGTGTGTTTACTCCTGCTTAAAAGTGCTTACTCTCCCCACTAGTTGTTACTGAGTAATTATAAAGCAGTTTTAATTAAGTACTATGGATAGCTATAACATTATCTACTTTACTTTAATTAGCTTAGATACTTTGTCAACACACTACACCCAATAACATATGCAGTGAAGTAAATTGTCCTGCGAAACAGTTGGATGCTATAAAACAATAAAAGTGCCACACCCCTTTTTATTGCCTGGGATTGTTTACATTAGGATTTTCTCATATTTTACTAAATTATCTGTAAAAGTAAACCAATAAATGATGAAATAAATAAAAATATTGTTCATTTTAACAAAATTAACCAAAATTTTTGTATTATAAGTAAAATTTTTCCAAGTTTACATATTTTACAGATCATCATACTAAAATTCCATGTGTTACTTAAAATTTCAAAAATAAATTTCTCACATCCCAAAATCAAAAGAAGATTATTAAAATAGAATAGAAAGCAGAATCAATAAAATTCAATGAAAAATAATCCAAATTCTACAATTACAATCTATCTATATTTTCTTTCTTTTGAATGGAATCTAAAAAGAAATTTTGGCCATCAGAAAATTTAGGACCCATCATCAGAGACACACATTTTCATCCAACAAACACAAAAACCTCTCTGTGGTAGCTGTACTGAGTAACTCAGGATTGAATTTTTTTAATTATTTTTTATTGTTTTTTTCCACTTCCATGTTGTGTATACATATCAATGAATCTCAGCAGGTTAATAGTTCTTACCTTATGAGCAATATCTGTTTGAATTAATTTATAAAGTTGGAAACTACCTGTATTACCAATTAAAAAAATATTTATATAAAATAATAATTTTACTTTAAATGTATTTTATATATAAATATAGGGGTAAATGGCATAGAAGGAGATGGAAATATTTATATTTCTGAAAATTTAAGAGAATTTCGAAGATTTGTTTTAGAGAATACAGAAGATAAAGGTGTTCATTTTGTTATGGCAGATGGAGTAAGTATGATTTGAATCTAATATTAAAAATTATATACTGTTAGATGTCTATATAATAATGAAGTAATTTGTTTAAATAAATAATAGAATTATTTTTGTAAATTTCAATCATTTGTTAAAATTGATTTTCTATGTGGAAACTCACAGTACAACAAAATATAAATCTAACAGTTGCTTATCTTATTAGAACTATACAAAAAATACTTCCCATACAAAAAAAATTTTATAATCAACTTTAATGCCAAAAATTGGAATATAAAACACTTTTTATTTTTCGTACTATTCATATTTTTAAAAAACATTGCCCTATAATTATGTTTTATAGTATTTTTATATGTAATAAAATTTAATAATTTTCCATTTCAAAATTCCAGTTTTCAAAAATAAGAAAATGAAGAAAAATTGTAACTAAATTAATAAATGTCTGTCTTATTTTCAATCAAGGAAATTTTTGTATTGGCTAATTATAATAAAAACAAAATGCAAAATAATTAATTTTATTATTGGAGTGTAAAAATTTTAACAAGCATAGATATTTATATAATAATTTCTTTATTCTCATTAGTGTCATATATAACTTTAGACTGAAATATCTTGAAGACTATGCAATGAAACTTTATAAATTCTTTTGATTTGAGTTTGTATGAGTTGAACTTAGAGTTTTTGACTATTAAATATTTTTTTAAAATGCCCATTAAAAAAAAAATTAAAAAAGTCAAATATCAGCAAAACTTTAACTTATTTGATAGATGGCATGATGTATCTGCCTGGAATGTTTGCTTTCTGGAAGGGTTAAGTCATTACCTTATCTCTCAGATGATGATTATGCATAATTTACTACTAATAAAGGATCAATGTAATACAAATCAATAAATTTACAAACATTTTCTATTTTAATATATCAGTATGTTTCTTTAAATCAATGATGTTTGTGACATCACATTATTTCTTGTGCAAGAAAACAAAACTAAATTTTCTCTTTCTAACTTGTACTATCATTCTAATGAAATAGGTTCAATGTGATAAGTGAATAGGTGATCTTCTATCAATTTAAACAGATATTCCATCTAATCTGCATAGTTAGCATAAGTCTGTAGACAAAATAAGTTGATTCTAAAATTTTTCTAAGATATCTCATTAGTCAAAATACCAATCTGTAATCAGATGTCAAAATTAAACATTTCTACAAGGAATCACAAGCACTTTAAGCAGGAAAAATACACTATTTTATTATTAGCTATATAGTATATATACTAATAATAACCTCTGGCAACATTTTCGGCCTTCTATGGACATCCTCAGCCAGTTCTCTCAAATGAGTGTTCTACAATAGTATTTGATGCAGGCTGTCCCTGCTAGGATGTTTCACAAGTAAACATCTAGCAAAGATCTCACATTGACATTTAAACATTTACCAGGTGTTACAATTCATTATTGTATAAATATAATTCTGTTAATGCATTTTATAAATTTCTAAATCACAATTAACAAGTTTTCAGCTAGAAAATGTTACATTTTACGTATCTATGGTATTTATACTGCTTTTAACATTTTTGTAATATTAATTAAGAAAAAACTTAACACTATTTGCAGTCATGGAAAACTCATTTAATTTAGCAAATGTTTTCGGCAATAAATATTTGCCATCTTCAGGCTACAAGTACAATAGTTAAGAATATGGAACTAGAAATTCAAAGTTACAAAAGAACACATTAATTCAGTTACAATACAGAAAATAATTTTTTTAAAAAATAAAGCAAAAAAGATAAAATAAATTGATCATGCAATAAAAACAAATCTTAAAATAAAATAAAATGAAATGGAAAATAAAAAATAAAATAATGTGTATAAGATACACTAAGACCATGGATTCTCCTTTTTTAGGTGTTTCTTCATTGTGTTTCCATTTTTCCAGTAAATACATCCATGATGACGGTAGATCTAAAGTTGGCTTCTCATTAAGAATTTGTTCTCTGCATTTGGCTTTTAAAATTTCAATGGACTCAGTTAAGATTGCCTGGGTCTGCATGGCTAGAGGCTTTATTATCTTTGCATTTTTCCAATCTATTTGCAATTCATTGGTGTGTGTCTCCGTGGCACGAATGGTGGTGAGCTTCCCAGAAGTTATGTCTTTCTTGTGTTCGTCTACTCTCTGCTGTAAAGTTCTTGTGGTTACACCTACGTATGCTGTGTTCTGTTTGATGTGTCTATGATATTTAGTCCTATTGCATCATAAACACTAACAAGAATTAATTTGAATAATAGGAATAAAAATAAATTAAACTATATATGAAAAACCAAGCTCCGTAAGCAAAGAAACTTTTTTATAAAAAGTTTCTTTGCTTACAGAGCTTGGTTTTTCATATATAGTTTATGTTAAAGAAGCAAAGTTGTTCTATCAATATAAACTATTGTTCATCTATATATTTAAAATACAAGGCTGTTTTCTTCTGACAATCTGCCTGCGACTCCTGCTTAACCAATTTTCATGCTTTTTGTTTCAGATTAAACTTCTTCGTCCACAGATGTGCCATTGCTAATTACTTTTTCCGATTAATGTTTGCATATATTTATATAAAAGCGATATAAAATTTGATATGGCACATTCACCATGTAGAAAACTGTTCCGATTATTCGCTCAGCCTAGGTGCTGCTGCCTCCATGTTTACAAGTTTTATTTTTTGTAAAAGCGATTGTTATTATTTGAATATTTATCCCATGCAAAAAAAAATGTTTAAAAAATAAACGGAGAGAGAGAAGAATTTATATGGTCAGTTCTGACAATCCGCCTGCGCTACTGCTAAAGATGGCACTCCTTCCTAATTTCAAATAATGGCGCTGAAACGAAGGACGTTAATTGGTCGAAGGAAAAAGAAAAGGAGATGTACTGAAGCACGTGTTCAATATGAACAGGAAAAACCGTTTCAAATCAAATATAGATGTGCTGTTGCTGATGATATTTCAAATGTAAGTCTATTCAGCTTGGGGTATTTAGATAATGAATGTAGTTATTGCTCTGCACTATACTTTTTGTGTGAGAAAAATTCGGCAGGATACTTTGGTCTATGTTGCTGTAACAAAAAGTTTAAATTGCCTGATTTTCGTATTCCTGATGAAATGAACGAATTATTCACAGGGAATAATGAAATGTCAAAAAACTTTAGAGATAATATTCGTCAGTATAATAATGTTTTGTCTTTCGTGTCATTTGATGCGAATATACGCTTTAACAGGTAATTATATTGAACCTATAGTTTACATTATTTTTTTCCCAACATGGTAACCAGATTTGGTTTACCAAAATATAATGCCATAGTAATAAAATTATTTTAAAATATAAACCTTCCAATCATGTGCGAATTATTCGCACGTTGTTCAGCTAGTATTTTCTTAAAATACAATGGAATTTGATGAATAAAATATATTACAAGATAATATATTAATTATGAACTTCGAACTATGATATCGTATAAAATTAAAATGAATTATCACAATATTATAATCTTCGCCTATTATTTTTTAGATAATTATTTATTTTTTATGAATAATTATCTTAAAAATAATGCTTGAAGGTTATTACATTCTGATAAATTAGTTAAAATGTGATATTAAATTTTCAAATAACTTGCTTAATTATTTATTTTTATAAATAATTATCTTAAATTTAATATTACATTTTTTCCAATCAACAACATTAAGTGTATCTTATTTTAATATACTTAAAATCTGCCTTCTGGATAGGCTATTTCTTTCTGATTCGTAAAAGATGACAGGAATTGATTTCTTTTCTGACATTTTATGGGTTTATTAATATTTTAACATTTTAGTAAATTAAACCTTTATCGACTTCCGGTCGATTCTTGATTGAAAGGGCAAACGGCGAATCCTTGAGATAAACTTCCTCGCGAAAATATAATGTAAATTAAATATTTCTTATCTATAAGCGTTCTGTCACTAAGCTCTCAGTTCCCGTTTTATATCGTGAATTTCTCGAAGACTTTTATAGCACAAAACGATGTCATAAAATTTTTCATGAAATACTGCTGTACGTGTTGAGGAAATGGAGTTCTACCGCTACATCTTTATATATAAGAATGCCCATAATGTACACTATACCGTATACATGCAGGAGAAAACTGGCTATATGAAAAATGTGGAAAAGTATACGTATGATTAATAAATTTGAATTATAAATGAATTGTAAAGAAGTCGAACTGATTGTATTTTCATTATTTAATATCGGAAGTCAAAAAAAAAAAAATATTCCTAATAAAATTTCTTTACGCGTCTTATATTCCTATTAGGCTTGATCTTGAACTTACGCTGTTATGTCCTTGACTATTTAAGATAACTTTTCGAATAAGTTTTGTAATTTTCTCTTTATCTTTTATTTTATCGAAAATATTTTTTTATAAGTAAAACTAAAATCGGATATAATAAAAATTAACATTTAGTCTAATCTTCATATTAAATCTAAATTTTTTGTAATATTATTAAATAAATATCCATACTGTATTATTATATCATAGCAATAGATTTCGTATGCTCATGACACAAATGAGCTTTTTAGCCAATGAACAACATTCAATATATCGCTATATATATATATAAATATATATATTTACTCCCATTTTAGACAGATTATTTTATTCTGATACGTAAAGAATGACAGGAGTTGACTTCATTTACGGCGTTCTAATTTTATGGATTTTATTAATTTCGACAGTTTATCTGTACATTAGAGTCAAAGAATGGATTTACTATCCTCCAGGTCCTTACAATATTCCGTTTATTGGATATATACCTTTTATGTTGGCCAAGCATCCTCAAGAATTACTAGCGAAACTTCGATACAAATATGGAAATTTATTTGGGTAATTATAAAGATCTATTAATTTCTCTTTAAATATCGATTTGCATTGGCTAATTTAATATAATATTTAATCAAATACACTTCAATCTAATCAAATTTTTTAAAATAAAAATAGATTTATCGGTAGTTCATTCGCAAACATTTTTGAAACAAATATAATAAAAATCGAAAATATTTTACAAAAATCAAACAACTCTGAAACCGGATTATATGCAAAACTATATTATTAGAATAGAAACATTTTCGCTTTAAACTTTAAGCCTTTCTCAACTATAAACCTTCTATTTATGTAAAATGTTTAGAATCTCAAATTATTGTTTTGTTCTGAAAACAGTCTGTATAGACCTATTCATAAACAAAATATAACATTAATGTTCATGTATATTAACAATGTACTGTATATACCAGTGATGTTCAACCCGTCGATAGCGAGCGATTTTTGGTCGATCTCTTTTATTCCTCTTTACAAATTTAATTACAAGTGAAAACAATAATTTATATCTCATTGTTATTTATTAGTTTTTAATTATGTTTAAGTGTATTGCTATTATTTATTTATTTTTCGTTAAAGTTTCCAATATTAGGCACAGGATAGCCGTCTAATATCGGAAACTTTTCACCGGATAGCTGAGAGATAAGGCTGTCGGTTGCCACGCTGGAGCTCCTAGGTTATAGGTTTGCGTCTCGGGTCTGGTATCGCCTAAAAAGTTTTTCCGAGAGTCTGAGCATGCCCGGCCATCCCCATCCTTCACTATCCGGCCCCTCCACGAGTATAGGTACAGCCTGTAATTGGAACTAATCCCGCTCCTTAGTAATCTCACTGATTGGAAATGGGCATAAAATAGCCTATACAAAAATAAAAATATTAAATGATATTGAAGCAAAAATTTCTACCATGTTTTGGGTTGATATACTTGTCAGTATCCACTTTTTCAAATATGTACGTCATAAAAAATCAAGAAACCAAATTACAAATGATGATTTCAATGATTATCTGGGATTGGTCACTTCTTCATATCAACTTGACGATGAAGATATTTCGAGCTACAAACAATGCCAAATTTCACAATAACTTTTTTTAATCAACCAGCATTTCCTGCAACTGATGAGTTTGTAATCACTCTGTTCTTTTTTCTAACTTTGGTTTTCCAAAAAAAGAGAAATAAATATTTTATTTCAATATATTTATTTTATTTGTTGTATTAAAATAATTGAAAGTGATAAATAAACTTTTAAATACACAAAAAAAAGTTTTTAATTTCTTTAAACTTTTTAGGAGTGGAAGAGCAGGTCCTTCGAAATATATCAGCGCATGTAACTGCATAGTTATGGGTGATCAGATATTAGGTTTGGGGAATGTGTATATATATGAAAATAGATGACCGAATTACTTAGTATAGAAAAGTAGATCGCATAGTAAAAAGGTTGATCACCACTTGATATATCATGCATACTATAGATAAAATATAATTGAAATTATTGCTATATAATTTACAATATGACAAGGATATTGTTTTCAACTAAAATGATAATTTGAAAATCCTAAACACTTTGCGTAATGTTATGTAAACTCAAATGTTATGATTCAACATTTGAAACGAATGTAGCAAAAGAGGGAAAAAACATGTAAATGATAAAATGCGGGTACTTGTATTTCAATATCTGGTAACCAAGCCCTTCTTATCCTGGTGGGCCAAGCCATGTTGTTTATATTTTGACATCACGAACTTTAATCATTTATAACTCCCTTATTTTTATAGATAGTTTCACTTTCAACAGGAGAAATGATCTGTACAGTGAGTGTAGAAAGTATTCATACAACAATGATTTTCACACACAAACTGGCGTTTGAATATGTTAATGGCAACAAAATGACTTGAAATTAGGAAAAATGCTAAACCACTCTTTTATAATACAGCATCAC
>WUQG02012645.1:0-11794 GCA_011317285.2 Androctonus mauritanicus
ATTAGAAATTAATACAACAAAAAAATTAATTAAAACAATGCAAGGGAGTACTAATTCGGGGTCTCTGGGACCTCACACAAACATGTGCTGTAGAAGAGATTACTAATGCAACAGGTAGGGTGACTATAGAACTCCAAAACTAATATTCATGCTCTAGAACGCAGTTTTCAAGTCATTGATCATGTAGTAGCACCAATCTTAATTATTTACTTTGTGACGAACATCAATATCAAAGTCCATGAATGTACAACTGTCTGATATTAGTCTCAGTATGCTATCACTTTCCATCTTCGTCAAATATTAGGCGATAGTGTTATTTGAAACTTATCCTGGATTATTTATACTTACCAGTAAAATCAGGCAATAAATAATAGTTCCTTGTGAGGAGATAAAATTCCCTCACTGTTTCATCACTTACAGTATTGTAAGAGACTGCTGATCTCTTTTAAGATATCGAGTAAAACGTCAGTTAACTGTCACATTTCTATCAGGATTCGTTTTCTCTTTCTTCATGCTTATCTATATTGATATCATTTAGTCCTTCATTCTTTAAATAAAAATCGTTCAGTGATCCTCTATATCATTTGTTAAAGATTAGATTAGTTTTATAGACAAGCCACCATATCACACTTGAGATATATTACATCTCTGTTAAAAGTTAGATTTTTATAGAAAAATCTTTCTGAATAACTCGATTGCAAGTTCTATTCTTTCAGAAAGAAAAAATAGAACTTGTAATTGATATGGAAACCTTCACATAGAAAATAAATAATATAATATCAATACATTCAGCAGGATCATAGAGCAGCATCATATCAAATTAGTACTGTAATTGAATGTCGTCTAGCAGTCAATATAGGATTCAATTACAAAGATACACATTGTCACAGAACGAAGAAGACAAATAAATCAAAAATTTGCGACAAAGGAAATTATCTAGGATATTATCTTATTATTATTAGTTCAGTCTTTAAAATCTGAATGGTTCAATAAATTATTTATATAAAGAGATTAGGGAATGCTCAT
This sequence comes from Androctonus mauritanicus, assembly GCA_011317285.2. Taxonomy (NCBI): domain Eukaryota; kingdom Metazoa; phylum Arthropoda; class Arachnida; order Scorpiones; family Buthidae; genus Androctonus; species Androctonus mauritanicus. The sequence continues at coordinate 1,027 of WUQG02012645.1, forward strand.
TGATATCAAGGTCAAGTGATGATCATTCGTTAGTTTTATCATCTAATAACTAAAAAAGTAGCTATATATTAAATTCAATATAATATATATTTAATAATATCATCTCAAATGAATTATATTAAATAAAATATCATATATTTGAATAAAATAATCACATATTAAAAGTTGGTCCGAGAGTTTAGAATCTATATTTCTCGAATTATTCAAAATGCAGTAGAGTATAGTAATATATTTTTAATTTCAAGCTTTTTCAACATTCAATCTATATTTTTTGATTAAATATTGAGATTTATCATTAAAATTTACATGTTAGGAAAAATATATTCCATTATTATATTTTATTTATTATATAATTTATAAAAAATAATCGTATTAAAAATATAATTAAAAATTAATCTAAATTGAATATTATATCGAAACTTACCTATTTAGAAATGTCATTGCGTTTTATAGAATATAACATCAGAATCTTTTACAGTAATAGTATACTTTAGCCATTTTTGGTATCAACAATTTTAATGAACTTCGGAAGTTCAATATTACATTAACTTCAGCAAATACAGTGTGTTGATTGGCAAGTTTTTAATTTCTTTTTTTTTAGTTATTTTCTCGATATGGCTTATCTCATAATTCGATAATTAAATGTCAAATCAGAACTCGATTTTAAAGATAAATATGTATTCAATGTAATGTTATCAAAGAGTTGATTAAACAAATAACGCTTTCAAATTTTCCTAGAGGTAAGAGAGATAGGATGAAGTCTGTATATTTGGATTATGCTAGTTTTTTTTTTCTTTTTTACTTTTATCGCTAGAATGTAGTCGTATAAACACGAATACATTCTAGCGATAAAAGTAATAATCACGTAGTCTACCGGTAGCCATTGTTCTATTCGGTTTAGTATGCTCGTTTTGGTTTCAACTATTTGAAAATAAAAGATTTTATAAAGAAAAATTTATCCTGAAAGATAAGCAAATATGTACCTTAGACAGCTCTTCTAATGTTTAAAGCTTGGTTTTTAAACTATTTCTAATTTATTATTTGCACCAGTAACTTCAGAATTGGAACAGATAAGCCTGTTTATCTCACAGACCAAATCATATTATTTTTGTATCTCTATATAAATTATATTTTTTTTAATCCCTGATTTTTATAAAAATAGAGTGCAGGATATTTGGATCGAGCCAAATCTGGTAATTTGGATCAACATTAGCTACAATTTGTAATATCTTAAACATACATTAGTGTTGATATTTAATAAATTTCATCATTTTTTATAAATTATATTCTACACATTACATAGAATGTACAGCACCTAATATTTTGATAAATAATTATCATAAATCAGTTATTTGAATGAAATTGTTGAGGTTACTAGTCCAATGAAATATTCAATTCCTTATAGGTCTAACAATTATAAATTTCTTTCAATACTCTGAATTTGCATTAGGCTATATTTAAGATTGCATTAGCTTTATATCTTGTAGTAATGATTATTATTTTAATTTTTAGATGGTCAACATATATAAAAATAAAGGAAAATATCAAAATTGTATAGATGAAGACATGAAAAAAGCCATTCATCTTTGTTAAGACTGGATTGTCTATTCGTAAAGCTGCTTCATCACTGAATGTGCCTTACACCACACTACAAAGAATTCTTTCTCGAAACTCAGGTATAGAAGAGAGAGAAATAACAATTCGGCAACGTCTGGAAGACCAACAGTATTATCTGTTGAATTTAAAAATAAAATTGCAGCTCGACTGCTCTATTTGGACATGAGAGAGTTTGTTTTGTCAGTAAAAGATATAAGAAAAACTATATTTTCATTATGTGAAAATAATAAAATTCATAATTATTTTAATAAGGAAAGTATGATTTGTAATTATAGCTAATGTAGACTTATGACTCATAGAAAGTCTTATTCAATAAAATAATAATGTTTCTATGTAAAATGAAATAGCTTAAAGTTCATTATTATGACCGATCCAAATAAAAATCTGCTGATTCATTTATCCCTACTAGGTGGGATAAATGGATTATTTTACAACAGTCTCTATGTTTTCAGTTTTTTTCAGATAATTTTTTATTTTAAGCCATGAATTCTGCTGAAAGGTAAGAGTTCACTGTTTAAAATAATTTATAAATCAAAGTTATGAAGTCTGTATATAGTGAGCAATTGCAGATGAAATGCTTAAGTGATACAAATATCCAGACTTTACCCTCATTTAGTTACATTGGTTTTTTTATAGAGTTGCTTTAAAGATATTTGGGAATTTTCAGAGAAATTTTAACTCTGCGCCTTGACAGATTAAGATGAAGTCACACTTCTTTTAAATAGAGTGTATGGAAGAAATTGCTATCCTCTTTATTCCTGTCATGTGGGAAATCTATAATCAGAATACAGCATAAGATATTCATTTTATATATGTTTATTTTACAGTAAACATAGACTGCAATTAAAGTACAGTAAAGTACCGCCATCATTTTTTATCAAACTGTTATGACTAAAACAGTTTACAAAAAAAATAATGGCAGTACTTTATTCTATGCAAAATTTATGAAAGTTTTAATGACATAAGGTCATCGATGCATAAGACAGTGTACCGCTTAAATTAAAATAAATAAATAAATAAAAGCACTTTTGTGAAGCTTATAATAATATAAAAATCATGCTTAAAAATATATTCTATTTATATAATAACTAATACGCTTAATTCTGTTTTTACACAACAGATATGTTCCCAAACAATCTGAATGGTTGTAGACCATTACCTCCCACATTGGTCTAATGCGGGTTAGAGAAGGAGAGCGGAGATAACTAATCATTACACTACACTGAATTTATTATTATTATTTATTATTAAATTTATACGCACTAAATCTTCCCGTGGAAACAAAAGAAGGAGGCATATATATCCAACAGTGGATATATATGCCTAACACTGTGGATATATATATCCAACAGTGGATATATATGCCAGTGGATAAAATAAGAAATGCTGGTGATGAGGACGTTCCCGAAGAATTCCCGGAAAAAAATCATGTAAAAAATATAATGTATGTATGAGAAAATAGAAGATCGGTTCCTGACTTAAGAAATCACCAAAAATAATAGAATAAACCATATTAAAAATCAAGTTAGAATCTTATTATTTTTACGTGATTGCGCTTTTTATTTCATAAAGCTTGCACGTGTGAATAAAAAGTATTATATAAAGTAAATTATCATTTGACGAGAAAAATAAGGTAGAATTTCATATTAATGCCATGTGAATGAAAATAGTATCAATAGACAGATGATGACGAGTAGAGAAAACTTTCCAAAAGGACTGCACTTCTATCTGGTGCAGATTTTGAGAAAATGAACTATTAAATTATAATATTTCTTCACATATAGTATTTAAACGTGTATGCGCCGCCATTTTGAAAACTTGTTTTGAAATCCGAGATATAGTAGTTTTTGGAATGAATATTTAACAGAACGGAATTGACGATTCGTGTTTTAATCATCAGACTTATCTTTAATTCTTTAATGTGTGATTCTTTCATGTACGTTGTATGAAAGATTCATTCCAAAACTATATTGGCTTTCAAGATAAGTTATCAAAATGGCGGCGCATACCAGTTTAGGTACTGCATGTGAAGAAATACTCCAATTTTATCCTTTTATCTTCGTTTCTCGAAGTCTATTTTGGCTCATGTGACGCTAATATAAAACCGTACCGAAAATAACATGCTACTTAATCATAAACACAGAAATTATGCAAAATAATATGAGTTACACATAACAAGATTTTGATTTTAACTTTTATTAAATTTGATACACCATTAAACATCAGAAATTTACTTTTCATTTTAAACATCAAACTCAAAATGCAGACAAAACAAATTCTCTATTGAAGTTATACTTATAATTAGGATATTCCTCAGAAATTTCTTTCCTAATTGAAATCAAAAACAACAACCTGGAGGTGAATAATGCGAAACATTATTCATCTCCAGGTTGAAGGTTCGCATTATTCACCTCCAAGCAGCGCCCGCTCTAGCATTTATGCCGCCCCGGACAAAAAGACAAATTGCGCGCCTTAAACATATTTATTTTTAATATATAGGCCTATATCTTTTATTTTAAATAAAAATCAAATGGTTAACACCACCGACGTATTAACAAGAATAATGCTATTGTATAACGAAACCACACTTTTATAATTAGAGATAATAAACAAATCGATGCATGATGTTCCTTCCCATTCCTGTTTCAAACAAGTTCACGCAGCGTTTTGCGTGCTATTCTATGCGATGAGCGACTTAAAGCTGTAATGCACTGAAAGCGACGCGAAGCGAAGCGTTAGAAAGAAACTTCGCACGGTTACGCGAGTATAGTGTGTCTTGGACTAGGTTTTCTCGTGCGGCTACTCGAGTTAACGCGCGTTGCCGCGCTAAAGGAGATGAAAATATTGAACTTGGCCCAATCAGCACGCGCGAACAATACGGTGCGGCGAAGCAAGAAATCAACCAATACAAACGAGTGTTTTATATGCTGGGAAAATGGCAAAAGTTAAATCGTGTGGTTGGGATTCTGATATAGAATTTGTGTTAGAAGTGCAAAAAAAGATCATGTCTATATGACATGAGATTAAAAGAAAACCAAAAGTATACGATCACTTCTTTTTGATGATAAATCAACCACACTCTGCAATCGACCCCTACCGGCAAATCTATGAAACATGAGAAGTAACTTGATTGCAATATAGACAGGCTGCGATGTAGTGCAACGCAAAGCGAAGGATGCAAATTTTTCTGTCATCTTTGCTTCGCTCCATTTCGCTTCGCGTCGCGTTCACTGTGTAACGGCGTTTAAATAGCTAGCCTCTTTTGTTATTTAATTAAACATGCCGTTCTTTTATAGTTGTTTTCTTCAGAAATAAGGATTACAAATATTTTTTTAGCTTTTGGGCAATAACAGTAAATACAAAATTAAATTGCATGGTAATTTTAGCTAAAGAAAAAATCGACAAATATGATAATTCGATTAATTAATTTATAAATATTTTGTCACATTCACAACCAAAATTCCGCCCTTTCGATTTGCCGCCCCCGACAAATGTCTAGGTTGCCCTCCCCTAGAGCGGGCTGCTCCAGGTTGTTGTTTTTGATTTCAATTACGAAATTCACTGCAATACGAAAATTTTTTTTTTTCTTGGAACTTGGATCGATCGTGTTAAATCAAAACAAATCGTGTAAAAAAATTCGTGTAAAAACAGAACGCAATGTACTATACTCGCAACTAGGTAGCATTATCAGTTTTTATTTAACACCTAACAGTAATGGATTCCAAATACTAACAAGTAAATGATACATTCGGAAAGTATATTTTTTTCTAGAACAGCTTGTTCTTTATTAAAATTATTTTGTCAGTTAGTGCAGTTGGTTGCAATTTAAAATGTTCTTAAGATTACACTTTTTAAAAATAAATAATTGCATTGTTAGGTATGTTTAAAACGCTAATATCTGATTCTGCAATGGCATCATAATTAAATAAGCATTGTTTAAAAACTTTTAATTCAATAAAATTTTTTAAAAATTGATAATTATCGTTCCATTTTTGTCTATAGTTTGAGACTGTTTAAATCGTATTTAAACCTATTTAATTACTATTTTAATCAGTATTTATACGTTTGTTATAAAATTTTAAAATATTATTATTATTTATTTTTGTTTCCTCGAAGAAAAATTTCAGTAATATAGGCAATATTCAGAAATTCAAATACTGAAATCAGATACTGGATTTTCGCATGAAAACGTATAAAATTTCTCATTAGTAGAAATTTTCTACTAATGAGAAATTTTATACATTTTCAAGAAATGAATTTGCCATTTCTATTAGATATGATTCGTTACTTTAATAAGATTAATTAGAGTGATTAAAACAATAAAATTTATTTTATATCATTTTTATTTAGTGATACATACACTATACTGGAACGTTATAATGTCGTAGTCGACTAGCTAAATCATTCTTTGGTTAAATGCAATTAATAAATTGATTCAAAATAATCGAATCAAATTTCAGAAATTTGATGATAGTTCAGAAATTTAATTTTTATATTAACCTGCAATTAGGATTGTAGACGTAATAGTGAATATAGAAAATAATCAAACTATAAAAATATTATATGTTTTTTATTAAATAACATATTTTGAAATGATGTTTAATTGTTTAATACATAAAATAAATTCGAACGTCTTAAAAAAATTTATTTATTTATTTTTTAATTTGGTTTTTTACCTGTGCATTTAGGAATGTTTTCAGAAAAATATAAAAAAAATTCGGTAAAATTTTTTTATTAGTATACGATAAATGTTAATTTGCACATCTTATGTATGTAGAAGTAAAATATATTCAAATGAATTTTAAAAATATAGATATTTGCCTAATTAATATATAAGATCCTGAAAAAATCGTATAATTCCAAATCTAGTATTTAATTTTGAATGTTTATAATTAACGAGTTTTTACTGTATATCCTGGAATGTTTATTGTTTTTTTTTTTTTTTGTTCAGTCAAATATTTGACAATGATCTTCATAATTCATCTTTACATAATGGTAAAATAAACGATCGTTTGTCAACAATGAAAAAATTGATATGATTAATTGTTATTTTATCTGTGATTTTAAAGCCATAAATTAAAACCTGAAAAAATGATTTTGTTTTAACTTCATAGATGGCGCCACAGAAAATATCTATTAAATTTTAGTTGACTAAATCTTTATTCAAAAGTACCTGCTGTATCTTTGATACAGCAGGTATTATTTTACATATTCCATATGCCATATAGCATATTATTATGCTATATGGCATATGGAATATGTCACTAATATGGCATACTATTTAAATATTCCATATGCGATTTGCATATTACTATGTACTAACTAATGCATCATGTTTTAATCGTAATCGAAAAACGGTAAGTAGTAATTTAGTGAAAATCATTTTTGAATAGACTGTGTATATGTTATTAAATATGCATATTTAAAGAGTTCTGGTTTAAAATAAATTTACCTAGGCATCTTTGTAGGTTTGCCTTTTTTAATTACATTGTTTACATCATAACGATTTTGACAAGTTCTAAATTATCAAATCATAAAATCTTAAAAATATACCTATTATCCTATTGTTCTGGTTCAATTAGATTTCTAATCAATTGTAAAAATTTCGGATTTTAATTTAGTTGATCAGAATCTTTACAGAAACCATCAGCATATAAAATATTGTTCTAAATTTAATAACTGATCATTTAACAAAACATTAAACCTGTATCTATCAAAGAAATATTGTTTACTGTACTGTATAGGTATATGCAATTATAACCGGAAGATAGCACTAATTTCGCGAAATATGATGACTTGTACTGTATTTATGTTTTCCTTATTCTTCATAACAAACACCGTCTTTGTTTTTATCTTTATCTAAGTTTATTTAGATTTAATATAGAATAATCGCTTCTGTCTTTCAGTGCTATAGTTGTATTCATTGAGAACAAAGGAGCTATTATGATAAAAAAAAAAAAAAAAAAAATTTATTCGTAAACTATAAACTTAATCTAGTTGGATTTAAAATCATTTATTTTTTTATTTCAGATAAATATCTTATGTGTAATTGTTATGTAATAGCTTTATGATCGCTGTTACGTTAGAAATTATTTATAAGTTTATTCTATTTTCAATTACGTAACTATTTTCGTATGCATTATCATTAAATTATTAATAATCAAACGTGGCTAGCTGGATATACCTTTTTCAATCGAACCACTGTATCGATTTCTACAAGTAGAGTATCGTTAGGAAAGTCTAAGTTTTCGATGTCTGCGACAGCCAAAATTATTTGTTGTTATTAATAATTTAAAAATTAAAGAATAAAAATTATATTGAAATTGTAGTTCCTCTAAAAAGGCAAAATCCGCAGATGGCGCTGTATCGTAATAATGGATGCCGTTTTACGATTCTTGGATTACCTCAAGGATGTTGTATGCATCCTTTTGATTCCCTACAAGAATTCGGAGGTGTTTTTTTCGTTATGTATAGTATTATAAGATTAAATTATAAGATTATATTTCCGCTCATTTATATGAGCGGGTAATTTCTAGTTTAGATTATCATTTAAACTTTCCCAGCATCAATAATTATTTTGATTAGAATGATGTACTTTGCAAATTTGAAAATCTCTTTTATTTTAAGCAATTGGAATTTTCAAAAATTTCGAAAGCTTTTACAATTCTTAATAAATATTTGAGAATAAATAAAAGGAATATGAAAATTAAAATAAAATACACAAGAAATATTTGAGAATCGTTGACATATTCAATTAACTATAATTAAAATAATCTATGTTTAAATTTCAAAGGCATTATTAAATATTATACAGTCTACATATACGAAATATAATTTTATTATAAAATAATCAAATTAGATAATCTTCTATTAGAATCTTTTATAAATAGTTTATCATAAGGCTACTTTTATACAGGGTGAAGAAAAATTTCGTCGTAAAGTTTTGCGTACTGATAAAATCACCAAAAATAGTCGAAAATATCAATGAACATGTGGTTTAAACGGCATCTTTTTCGAATTATGATCCCTTAAAACTAGCCATTCAGAATCGAGCACGCCATTGACGTTTTCACGCGTTTGTCGCTCTCGATTGGGATTGGCTAACTTTAAAGAGTCCTAACTCGAAAACGATGCCATTTAGACTATATGTTTAATTGATACTTTCGACTTGTTTCGGTGCCTTCTATCTTTTTTTTTTTTTTGCATTTTTTATGCCCCTTTCCAGTCAGTGAAATTACTAAGGCGGGAAGCCAGTTCAACCACGGGCTGTACCCATAACCATGGAGGGGAGTCGGATGGTGAAGGACGGGGATCGCCGGGCAGAGCCAGAATCCCCGAAAAATTTTTCAGGAGATGCCGGACCCGGGTCCTCCAGCGTGGCACGCCTACGCGTTACCATTCGGCCATCCGGCCCCCTATCAATACGAAGTTTTCTTCACTCTATTATTTTAATTACCTGAAACATTTCATTCTCATTATGACATACACCTACAAATTAATAACATTTATAATAATAATAAAATATAAAAATTTTTAATGCATTTTATTGCTATTTTTAAATAATGTTTTCTGTAATTTTAAAAAATATATTTCCTATAAGAATTTTTTTTTCCTGTTTGTTTTAAAATTTAAGTAAATTCTTCTTTCTATCTGTTAATTTTATGATATAACTCTATTTATTGAAAAGAAAATAATTCGAAAAGAAAAATGAGTTGAAGATCTGTGACGTGATTTAAGATATTGTACTGTATAAATCTGAAGTAAAGCATCATATGTCAAAATATTTCCCTTTATACAATAACAATTTTTCTTAATTGGTATTCTTTAATTAGCTCTACAGTTTCACTCATTTAAAAATTATGATATATAAATTTCTGATGTTCCCTTTGTGTAACAGATTTCTATGAAATTTGGTAGAGAGGTCGTGATAGTGAAGATGACTTTGATGACCTATTTCTCAATCCGGTATCAGTAAATCATTCTAAAATAGTAGCTAGGAAGTAAAGTAAGCTGTTATTTCTCTTCAAAACTACTCATTTTATTTTTTATTATATTAATCGCAATAATATAAAAATTAGAATTATTTTTATGCTAAATCTAACGTATATAAAATTTACCCAGAAAATAATTTAATAAAATTTCTCACAAGTAATAAATCACTTCTTTTCATTTTGTTTATAATATTCATATGTAATCATAGATTTGAAAACGTCATAAAGACTACACATATCAAAGAGACTTTAATTTTGCATTTTATGGAATTTTTAAAAGTGAATATTGTCATGACTTATCCTGAAAGAGAAAATTATTTTATAATAATCCCCTAAAAGGAAAGAGTTTATTAATTTCGCATTTTTTACCAATTTTCATTCATATTTTAAACAAATATATATATTTTAAAGTTGTGCGTATTTCCATTCAACAATTTTACATTTTAATAATTAAAGGAATACAAAAATAACACAAAATGTAAGAAATGTTCAAAAATCACTTATTTACGGTTTTATGAGCATTTCTTGCAAAAGATTTCGAGTTATTTTAATTTTATCAATTGTTAAAATCTTACCAAATTGTAAGTAACATTATAGTCATTTATTGTATAAAATCTACACGAAAATAAAATTTTTCATGTGCAATAGATCATCATCATCAACAATAGCATTTCTTATTTAATCTATTGCTGAATGTATATGGCTCATTTTGTTTCCAGATATACCTATCTTATACAATCTGCATCCATTGTGAATCATTTTCGATCTTTTCTAATATCATCTCTTCATCGTTTATATTGCCTGCCAGGATATCTTTTTCCTTGCCCTGGTTGCCACTCTGTAATTCTCTTTGTCAATCGGTTATTAGTGTATCTTGCTTTGTGGTCTATCAAATGCCATTTATTGCTTCTAACTGCTACCTACTACTTCTACTTGGTTTATTCTCTTATCTATATATTGGTGTTGCGGTCCCTCCTAGTGAGTCCTAATATGTACAGTCGGTTGCAAAAAGTTTTGTACCTAAGCGGAAGGTGTTCGGCTTCCTTCCAGTACTTCAAAGCAATGTGATTCATCAGTTCAGGTGTCTATTCGAACTCGCCGAGTATCGGATGATTCCATTAACTTTTGTCGTAGCAACGGGGGTGGGTAATTTTAATTGC
>WUQG02012656.1:0-11794 GCA_011317285.2 Androctonus mauritanicus
TTTACGAATTTTTTTCTGGAGTTTGCTTGAGTATTGCGTCGAATGGCTGGCCCAGTGAACTTTATTAGTGGAGTTCTTCACGTACAAATTTTTTCGTCAAAATCGACGAGTCACGAGTCGTGGAGTCTCCTTGTAAGAGGCAGGGCCAGTTCCAACAATGGGCTACACCCACAGCCATGGAGAAAGCCCTGATGGTGAAGGATGGAGAATGCCAGGCCAGACCCAGAACCCCAAAAAACTTTTTAAGAGATGCTGAACCTAGGACGCAAACCTGGATTCTCCTGCATGACATGCCAACATGTTACCACTCAACTATCTGGCCGCAAATTTACATATATTCAACTTCTAATAAGTTTCAATTTTATGTAAAATATTTTTCATAATTGTTTTACTTTTCTAATTATAGAGCATAAATATCAACATTTTGTGCTTTATAATTGGAAAAATAATATTCTAATATATAACATTTAAATTTATGTTTTGTGTTGTTTTTGATTTTAGTATCATATTACTGGTGTAATATCATTACATACAACAATGTATCTCTTCCAATCAAGGAACAGTGTAGTGCCATAACATTGTATAGGTGCAATTGCTATAGTCCATATAGCTTCAGGAACTTTTTATTCAGAATTTTTGTTAAAAAATTTTTTTTCTGACTTATGCAAAATTCAGGATATGTAAAAAATTGGCCTCAATTTATTTGTATAAGTTGGGAAATATCTATATATATGAATATAATTAAAAAGTTTAACATATATATATGTTAAACTTTTTAATGTTAACTTTTTAACTTTTTTTATATATATATAATTATATATATTATATAATTATTAATAAAAATATAGGCAATAATCCAACTTATATAGATCTATCTTATGTAGGATTATTTTTAGCTAACCTAGCCAGGACCAAATCCAAACCTCTCAAGAAAAAATGGATTTGCAAAATTCAAAATATAATCTGGGTCTTCCAAAATTTAATTGACTGCTTTAAATTCCTGTGACTTGTGCTTATTCCTTAATATAACTATTTTTACTGTTACATCATATGACACACTAATAGTGTATAATGTATGCTCTGTCATAAATGTTTTGACTTACATAGGGTTTCACAAAATGATCCACCTACATAACTTGGGAACTTCCTAAAAAATACTATTAATTAATTATATTAATATATATAATATTTTGTTTTCAAAATTTTAAAATATATATTTTATAATTTCTTTGCATAAAAATTACTGTAGCAAGTATTTTTTTTTTTTAAATAGTTTATTCTTTCAAAACTAATGAGTAGTAGTAAACCAATCCAAAATGCATTTTTCCATCAAGAAATAAAGAAATTTACTAAATACTTTTTCAACTGAAGTTGTTTGTATCTCATTCTAGCTTTATCAGCTATCTTTCCACCTTCACTAAACATGCTGGGTTAGAAGATAAATTTATATAAAAATTATTGCTTTAGAACTTCATATTATCTATTATCTATACTTTTGTAGTCTTTAATTTTTTAACCAATTTTTGCATTTTAATGAAATTCAATAAGGAATCATGATATTGAAGATAATTCAAAACCACACTTTTCTATTTAGTATTTTTAAAATCATAAAAATGGGAAGCATTCAAACTTCTGAAATGGTTCCTAATAACTTTTGAACAAAATAGCTTTCATTCTGACTTTTTTACAGAATTTCATTTGAATATAAATATAGTTCTCAGTTTAAAAATTCCAGTTTAATGAATTCCTAAGTTTGTGAATTTTTTTCAAATATGAAATATCAAAAATTCAAAAATACAAACATTAAGTGCAATAAATAAGTGCAGTCATAAAAAGGCATTTCAAACAACACATGTAGCTATACAATATAGTATGACTAGATTTGTAGCAAAAACTCTGTCATCTACTACAAAATTGGGAAAATCAAAATGGTGGATGAGAAGCAGAAGTAGCACACTCTCTGGTTTTCTGCATATTATGTAAATAACTATGATTTCCTGGATTATGCCTGATGTATAGTAATTCATCTACATTAAAGCTCATCTATTTATATATCAATAATAATGAAGAATAAAAATTCTTTAACATTTTATATGGCATAAATAATTTCATTATTATTATAATTTGCCTGATTTTAAAGATTTTTTTTTCATATCTTTAATAAATAAATCATTATATAATCACAAACTACTGATTTTGTTGATTTTAATTTTATTGCATTGCATTGCTGAGAACAAAATTCAAGTTTAGAATTAAAATTGAGTCTTGGTTTATAAACTCTTATTTTACAAGCACACTTCAGGAATGAATTAACTTATAAAATCAAGAACTATCTGTACAGTCAGTTCTCTTTTAAAACTGAGAATCAGATTCCTGAAAATCACATCATCACAATATGGAATTAATCCTTATTTAGCATTGAAGCTAAGTTCTTTAAAATTGCAACTTTAACTGAAAAAAAATCCCTAGGCCCCAAGTTGTAAGTCAAGGTTATTCTTAGAGTGCTTTCTGTAATAATATTTGGTAGTTTTTGTCATCTAAAAAGTACTATATTGTTCAATAAGGTAATGAAATTAAAGTATGATTTAATTATAAACTTCAATTGTAAAGTGTTATGAAGCCTTACAGATAAAGAAAGTTATTTTCTAATAAAAAAACAACTTAAAATTCACAGGCATATCTATGATTAGTTTTTTAATTCCTTTTTTAAATCATTTGCTAATTACTAGAGACACAAATGCCAATCTGAGCCTTATTGCATGTCTTGTATATCTATGGAGGTCACCTGAATTATAGAGAATAACGAATTGGGCTTGAATTCTTCATATAAATTTTCCAAAGAATAGAATTCTCACTTAATCCCAGGTCTTTTAGTTATAAAGCTGAAGCATTACCTAGTTAATTCAAATGAATATTCTAAATGTAGTAAGTATAGTTTAATATGCAGTTAGTCCTCAAATATAATAAGAGTATTAAACACTTTGCTTTTTATTATCCGATTTCTAATCAAGCTCTACGACAAAATAAAATGTTTAACATGGTAAAACGTTTTCGGACACAGTACGTCCCTCATCAGTACCATATATCTATGCTAAACAGTTATTACTACTATTTAGCATAGTTACTACTGTTTAGAATAGTTTTAAATTAGCTAGTACTAACTGTTTAGCATAGATATATGGTACTGATAAGCGACGTACTGTGTCCGAAAACGTTTTGTCATGTTAAATATTTTACTTTGCCGTAGAGCTTGATTAGAAATCAGATAATAAAAAGCAAAGTGTTTAATACTCTTATTATAATTTCACATTACTGTACAGTGTACATATAGCCTACTCAACTTACGACCAAATCATGTTATGACTGGTCTGTCAGAACCGATCGTGGTCATAAGTCGAGCACCAGCTGTATAATGATTACACCTAGATATCCATACAGTTTTCTTTGACCAAAACTATATCAGCTTATCAGAATTTTTATATCTAATTTTTAATTAGATATACATTATATTAATATATAACTAACTATCTAATAATATGGCCAATAACTATCTAATTAAAAATTAGATAGTTATTGGCCATATTGTGATTAAAAATTTTTTTATTTTTGAATTAAAAAAACATTATTCTTACTCAAATAGTTGTTTATTTTATTTGGCATATGTCACAAGATTGAATGTACTTAAATTAGGTATATAAATTGTTACATATTCTAATTGAAATCAATTTCATAAGGTATGGATGCAATATTCATTAATGAACTGAACTCATAACTAAACAGTATGTTGAATATTTATAAATACAACATTGGATGTATTTATAAATATTCAACATACTGGATGGAATATTTAACAATGTTATATACAAATATTCAACATTGATTTTGGATGTTTGTAAATATAGGTTCACTTTATATATTCTCAATATTTTAAACATTTTTCATTTATGGCATTTCACATAGAATTAAAAATTGTCAAAAATTAGTTCAAAGCTAAAAATTTTTTCTGCTATGATATGCAAGTCAGATTAAATTCCATACATTATAAATATTACATGAAAATACAATTTGGTTATAATTAAATTGACCGTACTCACACGTTTGAGCCCGTTCTGGTTGATAGTATTTCGTTCAAACTTGGTGTATAAGTTATATGGACCATGGGGAAAAGAAAAATGCAATACAAAATAATAGTGCAAATTTTGATCACTAGATGGTGCTTTTCAAGCAATTTTATGCATATTAGGAATACTTTAAATTGCCAATAGTAATGCCGTGAAATCAGTAATCACCATGCCTTTAGAGAAGAGAGATCAGGCTTTACTGGTCAAGCTGTTTTATCAGAATTGCAGTAATGGTTTAGCTGGACTGCGTGAATATCGACATTTGAAAGGCTTGCAAAAAGGGCCTATGTCGGCCAATGGTTTGAAAAAAATTATTACAAAATTTGAAGAGACTGGGGAGTTGGATGTGCTGCCAGGAAAAGGACAGAAATGGATTTCAAATGAATGTATGGAAGAAGTCGCTGCTGCTATGGTTGACAGAGCATCCTGTTCCCAACATTTTTCAACAAGTGTTCGAGTGCTGTCACATGATTTGCATATTCCTTGGTCTATGGTACAAAAGATTCTGCACTCTATTTTGCAGTGGTATCCATACAAGATCCACATGGTGCAAAAGCTATACCCTCAAGACCCACATCAACACACTGAATTTACTTGGCAATTTGTGGAAAGAACAGCCGTCAACAATGAATGGCCTTGGAACATTTTGTGGTCAGATGAAGTGCATTTTATCCTAGATGCAGCAGTTAATGGCCCAAAATTGTCGCATATGGGGTACCACAAGTCCCAATGTTATGCATAAACAGCCTCTGCATTCTGATTACGTGACTGTATGGTGTGGCTTTACTGCTGACTTCATTCTTGGCCCCTTTTTCTTTGAGAACACTCCTCAAGGCCCTAAAAGGTGTTCTGTCATGAATGCCATTACTGCGAACTTCTGCAGCAGAAAATCATTCCTGCCTTACAAAAATGAGAATGTTTGGAGACTACTGTCTTCATGCAAGATGGTGCAACACCCCATATTGGCTGACAAGTTAAGGCACTGCTTCATGCTCACTTTGGAGATGATCGGGTAATTTCCAGAAGTTTCCGCAATTACCTGTCCTCCTCGTTCTCCGGACTTGAATCCCTGTGACTTCTGGTTGTGGGGATTTCTGAAATATCGTATCTATGGAGGAGACATACAGACTCTGACTGAATTGAAAGCAAGCATAACACACCATGTTGCTGCAATTCCTCAAGAAACCCTTCAGGCTACTGTTGAACATGCTGTAATGCACTTTCAACATGTGATTGATGCAAATGGAATGCACACTGAACAAATGCTATGAATAAATACAGGTTTATGCTTCCAATTTGGGTTTCTTGTTCTTTATGCATCATATTTTCACCTGGTGGTTGAAATTTGCACTATTATTTTTTATTGCATTTTCTTTCCCCATGATCCATATAATCTATACATCAAGTTTGAATGAAATATCATCAACCAGAACGGGCTCAAATATGTGTGAGTACTGTCACTTTAATTATAACCATCCAGTAGGTTCTCTGAACTTAGGATTCATAAATCACACTTTGAAAAACACTGGAATAGAGGGATGCATATAAATCAATGCTTTCAAGATTTTTATACATTGGATTGATATTTTTTTATAATATTTTTTTGCAATCCATTTATCAAGTTCTAAACTCTGTGTATTGAACTCCTTTTCCTGATGCATTTAACATAACTCCAAGAAAATTAACATATATTGTGTTAACAAGCACTTAACATATTTTATAAGTTTGTTCATCAATTATTATCTGTTTATAAATTAATATTATATAATTATTGTCAGATCCCAGGGACCCCAAACAGCATACTCTTGTTTTCAATAAGTTAAAAAATTATGTTTAAAACCTAATTATAAAAATTGTTAGAATAAAAGAGAAATAAATAATAAATTGATAAAATTTCATCATTTTTAATGAACAAGGAACTTTTATTTAAAGTAACTTAGTTTCTCATTCAAAACTGTGGGAAAGTTCCTTCTCCAGAGAGAGAGATAAATAAGACTACTGTGTTGTTAGAGGAGAGGCAGAGAAGACAGTTAAAAGAAGTCTACAGTTTTAACAACAGTTAACAAAGAACAAATCACATAGGAATTATGCTGGGAACACAACTTGTGCTGTTGGAGGTGGCCAACAAAGACAACTGATAGTAATGGCATACAATGATGACAGCCAATGAAGATGACAAATATAGAACTAAGTTATGGACAGAATTATATGAATTGTATTAAGGTGACATGTGGACAAATTGAGTTATGAAATAATTAGAGGATGGATTAGTGTTTAATGTTGACAAAAGGTTTCTCTCTCACAGATATGTCGGGAAGATCATGGCAGAAATCTCTCTCTCTCTTTCTCTCTCTCTCTCTCTCTCTCGCTCATGAAGATTGAAATATATCAAAACTGTTATTATATTATTTAGTAAGCCTAACTAATATCTATAGCTTTATTTGTCATATATTATTACATTATTGTTAATCATTTTATTATATATTCTTATTTGCTAAATAAATGTGCTTCATAGCATTATAGCATATAGCATTATAGTTAGAAAAAAGTAGTTGAGTCAGTTTCTAATCCTGGTCCTCATGTCACTTATCCACATGCCAAATATAGTATTTCAGTCATATCTTAATGATTAAGAGAATATCAGCAGATGTTGCCATCATAATGCCCCCAGGTTCTCAAATTATGTTTATATATTTTCAATTATTGGGATAAACATGTAGTTGCAAAAATATTATTGTCATATTGCAAAATTTATATGAAATTAAATATTGTGTAGATTAAATCATAAAATATCTGAAAATTTTATAACCTAAGCTCAAGGAAATTGACATAGTCATTGATTAAAATCCATGAGAATGGAAGTTAATATATGTAAATTGATGTCATAAGATTGGAAGAAATGCAAAAGAGATTGAGAAGTTGGGTCAGGAAGAATATTAGAACCAATGCAATTATAGATAAAAAAAGAGAAGAAAGAATGGTTTACCATAGTTCAATTATTAAAAAAAGTGGTCAAAAGGAGAAAGAGGTGGAGAGGAACAACCTATAGCATTCCTATCAATCTGCTGAAATAAGAGATTATCTAGACTTCACTGAGGTTGAATAAGAAAAGCAAAGCTAAGATCTATTTCCACAAGAAGAAATCAGAATGAATATTCTTTCTTTTCCCAAGTATGTGACTTCCATCATATACACATACACTCACATTAGGTAAATCATGATGCTGATTTCTTTTGCAATACATTCTATTTAGTAACTCATTAATAAATGCATTTTATCTTGCATTTTAAGATATAGTAGTCATTTTCTTTTCTGTCTTAGACTTCTATATATCTCTTATTCATGTATCCATATTAAGCTTGGCTGACAACTTGTGTGCAACCCACAGTGCTAGTGCAGATTATTTTGCACCCTAGATAAAGTTTACAAGTCTGTCCCTTATTTCACAAGTTTGATATTTTTTAAAATGAATTTTAAATATAAAAATAAAAATTATTTTGGCATGCTTTATTAATAATATACAAAGCAATATATAATATGTATAATATATGAAAATAAAATTTTAGTTTTCCTTGCCTTCAATTTAGCAAAATTTTCTACTAGTTCCTTTAATTAATTTAAAAATTCTCTGTTATAATTCATTTACAAAAGAGTTTTAAAATATTTATCTTAACTGAATTTTAAATAGCAATAAGTTTAAATCATTTAGGTAGGGAACAAAAAAGAACCAAGACTTAAATAGTAAAATAGCATGATGGCAACCAGATGGCTGAGTGGTAATGCATTGGCATGCCATGCAGGAAGATCTGCATTCGCATCCAGGTCCAGCATCTCTTGAAAAGTTTTTTTGGGGTTCTGGGCCCAGTTTAGCAATCTTCATCCTTCACTATCTGATGCCCTCCAAGGGTGTGGGTGCAGCTCATGGTTGGAACTGGCCCGGTTCTTAATAATCTCCCTGATTGAAAAGGAGTGTAAAAATGCAAAAAAAAATAAAAAAATAGTGTGATGGATAAGAGATAAGAAAAAAGAATTGATTCTTAAATCATATATCACTGTTTAATTTTGATAATTTAGTAAAGTATGAATAAAACATAGCTTGAAGTTTTGCTCCCCTTCATGGCTTGCACCCTAGGCTGTTGTCTAATTTACTTAAATAGTAGTGCTGGCCCTAGCAATTCACAAAACTTATACCACCGTAATACATATAACAAAATATGTATTATCTCATATTTAAATTTTTACACACAGTACACTCAGGCCAACTGATAAATTTCATAAACTGAATTTCATACATATATTTACTTATTATTTACATAATTACTTCTACAAGATTTTTGCTAGATATTTCATAAGGCAGTTATTTTAATATTTTCTGAGGACTGCTATTTTTTTCCTAGGGACTGATACCAGATTACCTACCATCGTTTAGGAAATGCTGGTATAAATTTGTGATATTTTGTGATTTTTTTTCTAATCACTGAAATCAAAATAGTTATTTGTTTCTTCTTCTGATATGAATTTATAATAATTTTAATATTACATCTGTCAAGGTCTTATGAAAGATACAGTAATTACTGGAGTTATATCATTTGAGATCATATTCTTGATAGATTTAGCTGAATTTTCATATTTATAAACTAATCTTTATAAAGATGCAAGTGAATATATCATTATTGCATAATTGATATCTAAGATCATAACATTAATCCAAATTCTGCATATATTATGGTCTGTATTATTTCTTAAATTATATAACATACAAACAACTAGCCAAGTCCAGGAAAACCAAATTTTTTATCAAAAAATATCTTTGATCTTAACAGAAGATCAGCCTCGGGTTACACAAAAATTCCAAATTTAAAATAGAATGTTCATTTTTGTTCTAACACATTCAACTTGAATATATAATCAATGTTTACAATATCTATATAACAATAACTATAATGTATAAAATAAAAGCAAAAATTAAAATAAAATATAATGCAATTATTATTATCAGGTTAAATAAGTTCACTTGAACGGCAGTTGTGTTTATACATAAACTTTTTTATTCCCTAACGTTTTCGACAAATTACAAGTTTGTCATCCTCAGGGGTTAACGACAAAAAACATAAGAACCTGGAAACATTCGAACATGTTCCGAATATTTCCAGGTTCTTATGAAAACATTCAGAACATGTTTCCATAAGAACCTGGAAACATATAATATATGTTTCCAGATCTGATAATAATAATATACATGTTTTAGGCAGTATAAAAGTATTATTTATAATGCAATTATTATATTAAATTCTTTTGCAATCTGTATATTATTATTATTATATTATATTACAAATATATTGTCATACAAGTTACACCTAATCTGTTAACATTATAATTATACATTAATTATTAGTCTCAAGACTTTTTGTATACATATATTGTCTTATTTTATATATATTATATACTAATACTTTAATTATTGAATATGGTCCATTCTCATGCTTTAAACAATTGTAGTGATTCTTGCAGATTAATAACTTCAACTCATTTTGAGCTTTCAAGCTCAAAGAAAATTGATAAGTAATAAAAGATTTGGTTTTCCTGAACTTCGCTAGTTATTTGTATATTTTATATGAATCAAGATAGTATCTATTCTTCTTAAGTTACATAAGTTAAGACTTATTGTTTGATTTAGTTTTTAAAATTGTGTCTATTGATATTTCAAGTTCTTTCTATTACATAAAATATTGTTAATGATTTTATAATCTTTATGTGAATAAATCATAAACAATTATTTTTTAATACCAAGAAAACCAGTATTTTTGTATCAATAATGATATTTGAATACAAAAAAAAAAAAAAAGATTAGTATTTAGGATCTTGGTATTATGAGCCCTAGTATAAAAATTCAAAATTTAGATACTCATAATTAGAGGAACACTTGTATATAAAAATGCAATACATATTTAATGTATTAAATTTTTAAGTTATTTTTGTCTCTTTTGAGAAAGCATGGAATTGTACAGTAGAATTAGCACTAAGACAGGAATGAAACGTGTCAATAAAAATACACACTAAAAGTTACTTCAAAGAAGCACTTTCGATTTTTAATAAATCCTCATCAGCTATACACTAATCGAATACAAACGGTTTTTACAAGCCTCGGGAGCAAAGATAATCTTCAATAGAAAAAATACTCTGTTTAATGTTTTAAGAAATGACAAACCCCGATATGATAAAAATACCCTACCAGGTGTGTATGAGATACCTTTTCATGATAAAGAGATAGATGAGAATCTCAAATACATTGGTTACACCACTAGATTTCTTAACAAACGACTAAAAGAGCATAAAAAAAGACATCGACAATGTGCTTCTACCACAGCTCTCGCACAAAGAGTGTTAATTGGCGACATTTCAATAAACTGGGAAGGAGCAAGACTCGTACTACCACAAGATGATCCAAAGAAAGGAAGAGTAGCTGAATCCATCGCAGTGTATACCTCTGAGAGATCAGCAGTAAAAGCTGTTAATAAAATAGAACTGTCTGTTATCAGCATGGAAATCAGTTTTATAGATAAATTGTTTAGTGTCTTATTGATTACCGTACATTTCGTGATTTATCGAATTATATCGTATCGTTGTATTGAACTGTATCGGATCGATGTATTGGTGTATACCGTGATTCATAACGTAGTATAAATCGTTTAATATCTTAAAGTTTATGAATTCTTTAATGTTCTCTTTGGTGTTATTTAATTTTTATACGTCTAATTTAGGATATAAGTTTGTAAAAAATTCTAAGTTAATGATAATCATTGTTTATTAGATGAATTGTTGTTACTATGGTTACTATTTAATTTAAGAATTTGTAAAAACCGTTTGTATTCGATTAGTGTAAAGCTGATGAGGATTTAATAAAAATCGAAAGCGCTTCTTTGAAGTAACTTTTATTGTGTTTTTTTATTGACAGGTTTCATTCCTGCCTTAAAAATATTTTCAAAGTTAAAAATTATTTTTATTAAAGGTTATATGAAATTTTTTTGAAAATAAGGTCATTGTTCAATGAATGACAAATCTATACAGCTGTTCTGGCTGAAGGCCATTTTAGATATGACTCGTTAATGTCAAAAATAAAAATAATAAAATATTATATTATTTAATTTAATCAACAACTAATTTTATTTTGAGAACTAAAACTTATAAAAGCATTATTATAAATTTTTATGAGAATTATATTATAATAACAATTATATTATAATAACGTTTTCGACAAAATTATAATAAAAAAGTTTATCTATACACAACTGCCGTCCAAGTGTACTTATTTTGCTTAGTAATCAACGTGTTTAAGGCAGTATAAAAGTATTATAATAACAATTTTCATAATACTAATGTCAGAAATTAATTGTGAAAATTAATTAGAATTTAATTAATAAATCACATTTAATTATATTTATAAAAATTGCTTCAAAAACTGCTTAGTTTCATTTCTGAAAATATTTCTTCTAGAATTAATGTTAAATTTAATAGGAATATCAATTACTACTAGATAAATAAAACAAATATGATCTGAAATTTTCTGAATATTTCTTCTGTATCTTCCATAGACAGAACATAATAATAATAATAATAATAATAATAATAATCTCTCCTGAATCCTGCTATGCTGCCTCAAAGTGGCAGAGGGG
>WUQG02012667.1:0-32229 GCA_011317285.2 Androctonus mauritanicus
TAACAATGATGTTAGGTTAGATTAGCTTGAATTATGTCTCCGAATCCACAAAGGATATATTTGGTAGATGCCACTTTTAGAGCTATAGGAATATAGCGTTAAAAGTGCAACATAGACGTTGTTACAACGTCCATGATGGTTCAACCGGAAAGTAGAAGGATTGGGTTTAATAGACTCGGATTCCTTCTGAAGAGCTGAAGGTGTGAGATCCAGAATTGAATCCGGTGCCAAAGTAGTAAACGAATGCCTTAACACATGGCCATTCATCGATTCTGTAATAACAATGGCCGGCGATCCTGTTAATGAGAAAAGAGCCGATTAAAGCATATCGTCTACAACGAAAAAGAAATCATCCCAGTAATGGCAAAAAAATGGCTAGAGTGAGCAAATACTTTAAAAATTGTTCTTAAAATCTGCTGAAGATTAATACAAAATAATTGAAATTTCTATATTTTTTTTTCCAATATTTATTGTTATTTAAGAATGAATTATTTCAATACAAATCAAACTCCATACAATGTTTAGCATTATGTAATTATTTTCTTTTAATTGAAATTATTTTTAATGTTACATCAATGCTTCAGTGACAAATACACCTTTATACATGTTATGGAGGAAAGCAATAAGCATATACGTAGAAATAAGAGCAGTTGAATACTTGAAACAAACTGTTTCAGGTATTCAATATCAGTTATGGTCTAATACCTAATATTGGAATTAAGCATGGTAGACTATATATTTTGGAAGGCATTTCATGCCAGCAACATATGCAAACATATTAGAAACTATTGCTTCAGAAAAGTTTTTCTAGATGATGATTGAATTCTTATTCAGGACGTCATAAAGCCAGGAATGTCACCAATTTCCTCGCAAGAAAGCAGATAAGAATATTGCTCTGTCCTGGAGACCTGAACCTCTTCAGAAAATTTATGGTTAATTATCAAAAGACTGAAGCAAACTACAATACTACCGTGCATGAATTGATCGAAAAGTTGATTTATATATGGCACAATGACGATGAAGTGAAAATTTCAAGTAAAAATTTTCTAGAAACATGCTAAAGAAAATAAATTTATTAAATATGAATAGGGGCAACCGTATGAAATATTAATCTCATTAATAATTTATTTATATTTTTATCGCTGTACAAATAGATAAAAATGCCTTTTAATCTAATAATTTCTGCTGAATAAAATATTCTAATAAAGCATACCACATGATTTATAGGTAGGGAAAACATATAACAAATCAATACATGTAAATAAAAATAATGAGTTTGGAATTTAAAAAATAAATGTAGATAAACAACTTATAAAATTTTTTTGTTTTTAAATATTATGTTAACGTAAAAATCTTATTTTAAACATTTTTAAAAATTAAAAAAATATATATATCAGAGTGCATGAAGATTTTTAAAGTAACAAATCCTAAGAGTGATATACAGAGCAGCATCTCTGTTTTCTACATATATTATTAATATAATGCCTTCAGTTTTTATGTCACAGAAAATTTTCTCATAAAATAAAATAAAAATCAAATCAATTTATTAAAAAATCTAAGAGGAAAATAAGTTGCAGAATATATTTTAAAAAAATATTAACGAAACAAAAAAATAAATAAATACCAATTCTTTCGAGTAAAAATATACAAAAAAGTTTCAAAATACGAAATAGAAATAAAAAAATTTTCTCTCTGCAAACTAAACCATGCAGAGAGAAAAATAAACAAAAATGAGATATAAATAAAAATAGAATTTTAAATCCAAGAATAACAATTTGTTATTCACAGTACGAAGCATAAATATATAAATATATGGAGTAAAAGCTTAGGAAAATTTCTAATATTTTGAATATAGCTCTTAAACAGTAGATACATCCTATTGTGTTCAACTATATTATCCATGTTTTACAATAAGACTATAACATAACATGAAGCGTAATGCAATGTCGTATCTTTACTCTGTCCGATTCAGTGACGCTTGACGGAAATATGCACGTCACTGATAAGTAGAAGGTAACGTATCGAATTTTCTCTGGTTATTTCCGATTTGTCAGTCTACAAGTGGAAATTTTCGATAAGGGTTAATCCTCATACGTTTAAAGAGTTATGCTTCTATGATGTAAAGTCACAGACCAGATTGACATTGATGTTCCACTCCATTAAATTACAAGACCCCTAGATCAGTAAATATTCATATTGAAGATAGAATTAAAAATATATATATATATATTTTTCTGCATATTCTTAAAAATATTATAACAAAATATTTAAATTATCATAATTTAAACGAATTTAAAAGTTAAAATAATAATTACGTGCATAACTTTTATATTGTCCAAATTTAAATTTTGAAAATAAGAAGTTACTTTTAAATTAACTCGAGGAAAAAATTTGTTAAAAATTTTTAAAATTAATTCTTTCTATTTTTGAATATGTAATTAAAAAGTAGGCAAATTAATTAATTAAATTATAATTAATTAAAATTTCATTATAATGTAACCATTAAGGCATGGTTTTTGTTTAAGTTTTAATCAGAACTGAAATGTTATACACTAGATGGCAATACAGGTGAGACAACAACTACTGATCTTGAACTTTATAAAAATAATATATATATATATATATAAGTTTATATAAAAAATGCATTAAGTTTGTACGAATAAACTTCCTAAATCTCTAGTTCTATCATGAATTCTATGTAATCTTTCATTATATGTTCATTAAATTACTTACTTTTGTAAGAATGTAATCTTCATTTTAAAAGTTTGCAAGATAACAAAAATTCAATAAATATATGATCATTTTTATATATATATATATATTTAATTAACGAATATATTAACAATTTTCTGTAGTAGTTAGAACACCTGTTGTTATCTGTCTGAGAAATTGGATATAGAAACGAATGTAACAGCATCATGACGATCGAAAAATGACGCGATTCCAGATTGACATCTAATGCCAGCTTCATATCCCAGTAACGTCATGTGTTGATGTCAGCTGCTTCACGAATATTGGTCACCTTACAAGGAATTTTGTGTATGATAATATAAAGTAATGGGATGTAAGTTAAACCCTTTCACTCACCTTCAAAACCTATAGATAATCTGAACTAACGATGCATAAATTGAAAATATATATATATATATTTTTTAATTTTTATGGTAACTTTATCATTAGTTATGCAAAAATTATGCGTGAAAATTGTAAAAAAAAGCAGATAGAGTAATATAGTTTTAATAAATGCAAAAAAAATGAAGTCTTTTCATGTTTTTTTTTACTTTTTAACATAAATATTTCATTGTTTGATCCGTAGAAATAAATCATGAAAGGATTGCATATTTATTCGTGAATTTATATGATGTAACTTATGTATATAAATAATATGATTTATATTCAATTGTATTCCTGTTTTGTACCATATGTGAATAAAATTACAATGTAAAAGTTAAAGCATGAAATAAATAAAAGAAAAAAATATTACTGTGGAAATGATGGGTACTGAATGTAATACTTGAACGTTATAAAAACGAATCTAAAATGAGTAAAAATATACCTATAAATGTATATAAAGGATAGCAGAAATTGTTAAACAATTAAAACAAATGCAGTGAATAAAAGGAATAATGTCAGAGAATTGAAGCAGAATTGCAGATGTGTCACCAAATGAAGATAATCCAATTACTCGTCTGATAAAAACTGAGATTAAGAATTACGTTCCTCAATTAATTAATCTTTTAGATACCATCCTGAATAAAAATCGCGTAAAGAAAAAAAAAAAAGTAGTTGTGAATATGAAGATATTGATGTCGCGATGACATAGATCCCTAATTAAGCTGACTGCAGATTTAACTGTAAGCTGTGCAACGTTGACAGGAGGCTAATCAATAACGTTAAGTGACCCCTTCTGACGTCAGTCACAGCTGTCGGATACAATTTTCAGCTGTCACTCCAGTGTCAATGAATCTCGTCAGATAGCTCTAAATGAGATGTGTCCATTGATATCTAAGCAATTCGGTATTTTCAGTGTAATCTTAAACTAGATTTTAATCCTTTTGTTTATGTTACCGCTTTTCTTCTTCGGGTTTAAATTTTGAATAATCGATAAAATGTCGGTGAAAATTTACCATAAATATACATGCATCATAAAGAAATTTGTCTTTTTTTTTAATTCATATTTTTGTAAAATAGAGCAAAAACTTGGCTATTGAACAAATGAGCTCGTTAGAGAAATAAATTTATTCGTATGTTTAAATTCTTAATATCGTAATAAACGGAGATAAAATCATATAATTATAATTAATATATAATTATTTATGATATTGATTAAATTTAATAAATTATGTAAATGAGAATGCATTATTCCATGAGTATTGTGGTAGAAATCGTTCTAAAATAGCAAATATTGTTATGCTAATAAAGAAAATTAAGAGAATATTAAGTGCTTCTGTAGGAAAACTGTGTAGAATAATTATTTAAGGCATTGATAATAGAAGCATCCGCAGAAAAAAGTTATTTTTTGGGTAACGATGCTAATCATGTGATCTATATATATTAAGGACTTAAATTGGAATTTATATTCTCTAAGAGACGTGATTGAAAGCATTACAGATAATTTCTACTAACAAAATTGCTCACGAATAAAAGCAAACAAATTTATAAATGACGTGACCAGAAACACTTCATTAAAAAAGTTTCCTTTGAACATATTCTAATAAGAAAATAAAGTTTGGAGATAGATCAGGAAACATTAATCCTAACAATTTCTATAGGAATTTATTTTTTATTATTATTTTTAGCAAAATAAATCACGGCTATAAAAATCAGATAAAGTCTACATCAATGGATAAAAGCTACGTGTACGAAAAAAAAAAAAAAAAGGAAAATCACTCACACACTCACAAACTAGAGCTGACCATACAAGAAACAACGGCAGATGATCGATTGCTAATGTCTGGACATTGCACCGGCTGGAGAAGAGCAGAACATACAGCAATCTGTGTTCGGTAAACCCAACATTGTAAACCAGAATGTAGCACGGAACAATCCTTTTAGCCAAACTCTGCATGTTTCTATTGAAATCTTGTAAAAAGAAACATGACAAAGGGTACAAGTAATGTATGGCAAGATCTAGGATATTAATCTATTTACTTTCTTTAACCTTTAGCTGCCATAGTATTGATAAAAACAGGAATTGGTGAAAAGAAAGATGTTTCCTGCCTTTTTTTCGTACTGTTCAAGCACAACCATCATGCGAACTGTAAGCATATAATAGTCCACACATAAATCAACATTCTGGTTTAAGTTGAAAAAAAACTTTCAAAACATTTATTTAGTGTAAAATTTACCATTACAGTATGACAATTTTAATAAATTTAGAATATTTAAATTTTATTAAACATCAGTTATGAAGTTTCTTTAGCACATACGTTAGCCTTCGAGCTGAAAATTCCCTTCTATTTTCTATCACTTCTAGACAATTCTTTAAAGGATTCACTTTGCTTCAACCTTTCATTTAAAACTCGTAAAGGTTACAGTAAAAAAAAAAAATAGTCACGAAAATTCATTCAATGATAATCCTGTATGCATTCGAGCGTAATATTTGATGAGTATATTTATAGAAAATTTGGATATCTGAATATATCAAACATAGACTGGTATAAGTAAAAGATATCGGAGTACATTTATCAGACTGAAGAAAATAGATAGAAAGGAGAAGAATAGCATAAATTACATTAAAAGTTTTTATAAAATACATTTAAACTTCTGCGATATTTTATCGAAACTTTAATTTTCCATAAAGCTCAACTTTAAGCATCAAAAGGAAGATATAGATGACAAACTTTGACAAATTCTTATTAGCAAATGTCGAAGCATTTTAAAAAAAGATAACAATTTTTTCACAAAAGAGATATTTTTCTCTTCTACAGAGCTCATTTTTTTAATGATTTTGACAACAAGCAATAGTAAAAATTTAATATTTCAGATATAAAGAATTTTTTTTCATAAATTTTATTGATTAAATGAATTACATTGATTATTTCAAGTTTATTCAGTAGCGATTTAATTTCGAATTATAAAAATTAAATGCTTAAGTTAGAAACAAAAATAATCTTCATTTTTATATCCAAAATTAAACAATGGTTGATAGATATTTATATCTTTTTTTTGTTTTTCTTTTTCTTAAAATAATTCTTCAAATTAAATTGAAACAGAAAGAAAACAATACGAAATCTCCTTTTAAAAATAATAATAATATTTTTTTTTTGAAATTTAAAAACCATTTTTGTATTAGAAAAATATTGATTTTTCTTTTCTTCTTTTTAATATTTATTTAATAATAAATTTAGGTTACATTCTGAAGTAAATTCGTTCTTCTTCTTCATCTCTACTGGCTTATTATTGTTTTGTATCTTAATTAAATTTTTAATTAAATTTTAAACAATTTAATACGTTTTAATTAAATTATGTTTGTTTGGATCATCTTCCTTCGAAAATCATAAATCAGTTATCTTGGAAAGTATCGATTATCTAAAAACACCAGAGATTATTATATGATGATTTACTATTGTTTAATAATGGATATACGTTAATAATAATTTTATGTGAATTTAAACTATATATGAACTACTTTCATGAAAATTTCTTGACTAAATCATGTTCAAATATGATTACTGTAATGTGTTTTTATGTTTATTGCGTTTAATAAGAGAATCTTTGTTGTAAATTATGTTCTAATGTTGGTTGAGAGATGTCATTCAGTTCACTTACAATATATTAAAACACAGTTTATAATTAAAAGTAAAAGATATATCCCTCTTTAACGTAAGAAGAGCTTAGTGGTTTATGTGGAAATTAACTTTCGATAGTTTCGCAGAGCAATTGAAGAGAAAATTAACTTTACCCTAAGGTCATAAACAGTATTATTGTCTTCTCGAACAAAGCTTAAAGTATCTAAAGATCGAAATCTAAAACATATGTCCCTTTGATTGCACACACAATAAAGCAATATCGAGATTTATCAGAGTGAAAAATGTCAAGCTCATAATACACCTGAAAATGGTAGAGATTCACACAATCTCTCATCACATACAAGATATCTCTACATCAATCTCAGAACGAAAGATGCTTCAATCCCTCTTTGCATCACCGAGAAGAAAAGTACAGTAAAAGATTTTAGATCAGCAACAAAGATTATTCCAAACCATTAAGCTTTTATTTTTTTATTTTTTTTTTATTAAAAGGAAAATAGCCTTTCTTTTTGAATTACTATAATGCAATAAAGCGAAAACCTTCAGTTTGTTATTCTTTTTATAAAGTAGAACGACTGATTGTCTTGGCTTATTCTAAAATAAATAAACTCTGAGAATGTCTTAATTGAAGAAATAAAAGCATTCCAGAATAAATTAAAATCTAGCATTTAATGTAAATTTATTTATTTTAAGTTTTAGTTATTATGGAAAAGTTGGAAAAATTATAAAGTAGAAATTTCTAGCTTCAACCTTAAATTATCTACGTTAAAAATATCAACATTTAATTGAAGCAACATTATAATAATTTATTATATTCGTATGTTAATAATAATTACGTATAATTAATAATTAAATTAATAAATAATTATAATTTATAATAACATAATTATAACAAATGACATTAATGATTGATTATAACCGTACAGTATTAATTTATTGTAATGCATGTAATTAATATTATTTACATATAATTATAATAAATTATTAAAATATATCTATTTTGCATTATTATTATTATAATTACTAAAAATTTTATTTTATTATTCTTAAAAACTACATAAAGTAATCTATATAAAAAAATATAAATATTTAACTGAATTATCATTATAATAAATACGTTAAAATAATTTATTATAATTGCATGTAAATAATATAAAAGTGCGTGCATTAAAGTAAATACCGTAATTATAATTATGCTAATTATTAATATGAATTTATTATAATCATGTTATGATAAAAAAATAATTATAATTATTTATTATATTATTTTTTTCAGCATAATATGTTAATTAAAAATTATTTGTTCAACATTAACGTATAAGGTTACTACAGCTTCACACTTGGATGGAAATAATGTAACTCGGGGGAAGATGGCATAGTTAACAATAACTTTATTTATCATGAACATGTGGAGTGGAAATATATATATAGACCTATATATTTACACATAAGCATATATATATATATATATTTTGCTTAGGAAATATCACAAAACTGTCATCTTCCCCCCGATCTTGTCTTCCCCGAGTTACCTCAAATATTTACTAAAATATAACGAAGTATTAATCATTAAAATTTTATGATGACAATGTATCCATTAATGAAAAAATGAGAATAATAAAAGTAAACTCTACAGATGTACTCCAGTTTCAAAAGCAAACAAATTTATCATATTAAAAAATGAAGTGTTTCACATATATTTTTTTTTTCTTTAAAATTAATAATAAATTATAATATTCTCGGAAGAATAATTAAATAAAATATATATATATTGTTAGCTTTAAAATATTCTTTAAAATTCTTTTGGTGACAAAATAAGTCAAACTTGATCTGACAGCAATATAGTTTACGTTTACGATTTAGCGAATTTCTGTCGCCACTTCATGATTTATGGGAAAGAAAATTTTAAAAACATTTATAACATCATTCGTACAAAAAAGAAACAATGAAAAGTTTATAAAATAAAAATTCCAAATGCTATTGAATAATTCAAAACATGAACATCGTATCTGTTCATGTTTTGAATTATTCAAAAGTTTTAGTGCAATATCTGTATGAGCACAAAGTTTGCAGTGAACTTAAGATAGATAAGAAAATTTCCTAAAATTATATTATATATGAAAATTATGAAATTCTTTTCTTTAAAAATTATAATTTTCAAGTAAGTTAATCGAATAAGACAATTTTTATATTTTTACTCAAATAATTCTTTAAAATGTATAAAATTTTAGAAAGTTTTCTGTTATTTCATATAGAAAAGTGGTAGCAAGATAAACAAAACTGAATTCTTTACTTAATATTTCTGCTTATCCTTAGAGAATAAGCTGCCATTACATGCAAAGGTTGTGCAAGCCAGCTAAAAGAAATAATATAAAATTTTACACCATATCTTTATGTGTTTTGCAATAGTTCATAATTAGATTAGATTAGATGCAACCTAAAGAAAAAAAAAAAAAGTCAGAATGACTGTTATGTTTATAACGATAAACAAAATAAATATTCCAAGCTATTTTCGGATTATATTCAAAATATCACAGTTTCGATAATATCTGCATTTCTTTTTTTAATTTTATTAAAAAGATAAGATTTTTTTAGTTTCAAAACTCCAATTGTTGTTGAAACAAATTTTAGAGCTGTTACATTTATTATAATTATATAGTACAAATATAGAAAAATTAATGTTTTAAGACAATGCTCAAAAACATAACATTCAGCATTCGACAGTAGAAAAAGAATTTTTTAAAATTTAATCGTATTTTTTATATTTTTGTTGTCATCAAAATAATGTTATAATTTTAAGAGAAAACAATCTAAATAATAAAGAATTATTACAAGTTTTGATATATTTATCTGTTAGATATAACGCTAAAATGTATTTTTAAAATTTACTGACTATATAAAGAAATATTTTATTTTTTTTACTGACTTCATTAATTTATTATTCATTCATGAATCAATCTCACGTTGATGAGTTTTCTGATTAAAAACGCTTTACGTTTTCTTAAACCAAATAATATCATCATGATTTATTTTTATCAATTTTTTTTAAATATTTTTTTTAACAACATGTTTTCTAAATTATAGTGTTTAGAATTTATATTTTTATATTATTATTATTATTATTGTTATTATTCTAGTTATCCATTTCTTTTAACAAGAAAAAGTCGTGTTTCCTAAGATGTATTCTAGCAATGACATACTTCTCGTTATGTTTTTCTTGTTTATTATTACCTCTATTTATTTCCTAATTACTCAGAAAAAACATTTTTTTTTCCTTATGTTTACACATGTTGTAACTAAATTAAATTCCCTCTGTAAGAAGTAACATTTCCAGTTGTTTATTTTTACAAATTACAATTTTGTTTCTTCAGTATATGTACCGAATAGCAAAAAAAAAAAAAAAAAAAAAATTTACAGAACTAATCAGCATTTTAATTTTGGTAAATTTTTCTGTTCCCCTGGGAAATCTTATTAAATAGTAAATTATTTTCTACATTAAATAATAAAGTATTAAGAATGTATTAATTAAATTTTTGAGTGTAAATCACATTACGGTATGTGTCGAACGGATCCAAAATTGGAAGGCATTTGTAACTGTTGCTACAAACGGACGGCTATTAATATTTTTGGAACTCGCACCTCTATATCACTTCAACGTCTGGAATGTTATAATCTGTTCTACAGATTGACGAATGTTAGCTTATAATAGTTAGTATACGACAGGTGGACCTAATCTTTCTCACACATGTGATCATACAGACTGTACATCACCGCTTTCATTCACCTTCAGATAAATAGATTTCTTCTTCTAGTCAAACCGGGATCGCAACTTCCATAACTCAGGCTACAACGATCTATCACACGCTGTGTGGACCACCGCCCCATATTTGGCCCGAAAAAGGCCACGTGTGTGGCTAGAACCGCCTGACAAATGACACTTATCGTCTAGTGAAGACAGGATCATTTGTCTTGCAGGTATGGAGTAGAGAAGCAACGAAGCATAGGAGACGTTCTTGCTGTCAATAGGAAAAACACGTTTCTTCTAAGTGTCCAATGTTGTAGCTACATGTTGTGTTGTTCCTGATGGAAAATTTTTCTAGCCATTCATCAATGCTCACACAATTTAGATATCATCCATTAAATGTATTACCTTCTCGTTACGCGTTTGTTATATGCATTAGTTTTGCTTATTGTTGAATGAATAAAAAAAAAAAAAAAAATAGCTTAGTCTTTCGAGTATGCATCTTTTTAGATCTGACCGAAAGTAATCATCTGATCTTTCCCATTTTGTACGAAATAAATAATATTTTATCTTTCTAAAATCAATTTATTCTTAGTTAAATTTATAGCACTTGAGAAAGTACAGTACTAGAATTATATTTGGATTTTTTTACTCTTTGTTTTGCATTTTGTACTCTACAATACTGAATTAAAATTTGCCTTTTTTACTCTTTGTTTTGCATTTTGTACTCTTTTCAATACTAGATTAAAATTTGCATTTTTTACTCTTTTTTTTTACATTTTGTACTCTACAATACTGAATTAAAATCTACATTTTTTACTCTTTATTCTGTATTTTATACGTTTTTGCAATATTAGATGAAATTTGCATTTTTTTAGTATGAAAGTCTAATAATTTTTAGTATATTTATTTATTTAAACCCTTCGCCCTACATAAAAATGTAGTTATGGGTGATCCTTTTATTCAGAATGATATCTTGTATTAAATATATCATTACTCAACTGTTTCAACATTTATTTAATTTTTTGCCTCTAAACCAGATAGCTTACAAATGCTATGCGATGCAGAAAATGTTACAAACCTCTGCATTAGTTTAATTTACTCAATATGAATCAGTCACTTAACGTAATGAATACGAGGACAATCGAGCACTAGTTAGATATATATATATACTGGTGTTATGTGATCACTAGTATTACATGAAGTATGTACTACACATAATAGGTACCGGACTATTAAACTTCCGATTAACGTTAATCTAGCACGATTCAAACGCTATACAATTCCCATTTATATTTTCGGAAAATTAAAAATTCCAAAACGTAAAAAAAACCCCTGAGGCTAATAAAATTGTATCTTTTTTTCACAATTTTTTTGAATAACAAAAAATAAATGTAAAGTTTTGATATGAATTTAATAAAATTTTCATATTCATCATGCACTTAGTTTGATATGACAAACAAGTTCACCTTTATGCCTGATAACATCTAGATAAACACACTCCCATCTTCATTTCGTGAACATATAAAGATATAACACAAAACAGATCAATATTTTCAATTCCGCAAGAAAAATTCTTAAGAAAATTAATATAGCTTTAATAATTATTTATATAAAACCGATTCAATACGTTTTTTTTCATTCTTTTGGATGTTTTTTTACATTGTTTATTAGTATATATAAAAAGACTTGATATATTTTTCATATTTGTTACCTTTAATCCACCTGATAAGTTTAATTCACGGTAAAGGTGTATTAAACTTGTAAGCTTACGGATAAAAAAAAAAATAAAAAGCAGACTAAGACAGCAGCTTAGCTATGAACAGACTACAAACAGAGTTTGAACGTTATCTGGAAACTAATTCTATACAAAGTTTACTGTAACCAAGAGCGGAATAAATCCTTCTTAAAAAACAAATTATAGAATTTTACTACTAAATAAATAAATTGACTTTAAAAATTTGCACAAGTATAGAATATAACGTATGCTAATGGTGCTGGAAAGAAATTTATGTTAATATATGTTTATAATTTAATAAATGAATAAAAAATTTTTTTAAAGATTCATTCGATCCATCGATGCAATCTGCAGACATTGACCTTTGAATGCATCTGTGGTAAAGAGGGAGAGAGAATGACAAGACGACTGAGATGAAGGATAGAGCTTGCACCTTCTTGCAGAATACCATCATCGACTGTCATTTATCATTGCCATCATAATACTATATATATGTGATAAGATAAAACCAAAACTTTCTAAACTTGTAGCTGTAAATATAGGGTCGGAAGTGTAATCAACAAAATCTTGTTTTTGACACTCTTATATATAAATATATAGTGGAATATTTTCACACTTGATAGAAATTTTTTCCTATCCGCCTTTTTTTTTATATATATCGGTGAGGTGGGTTTTGGTGTAAAGTTACTTATTTATAATAAAATATTTTCGTTTAGATTTTCGATTTTTTATTTTTTTATTACTTTTTTTTGACGTTTCAATTTTTCTTTCCACTTTAACAAATGAAAAGTTTCGCATAGCTATCTATAACATTAACGTTGTTAAATTGCCTAAGTCTGTTTTTTAAGGAATGAAGTAACAATCTTCATATTCAGCTTATTCTTTCGATACAAAAAAATAAATCACTTGAGAATAGGAAAAAAAGAAGAAGAAACGTTTGCAATTGAACTGATAGAACTTATTTTATTTCGAAAGTCGTTTCTTTCCTTCACATCATCGTAGATTCTCGACTTCCAGTTCAAACACATTCTAAAAGAATTATTGAATCTACATCAATTCCTGGATGATATTAATGTTATGGAATTACTTCCATTCAACCATAAAGGAATAGAATTATGGGTTAGTTCAATTCAAACTGCTAAACAAAAATATACTGTATGATTTATTTTTACGGAAGGAAAAAAAATACAGTATATATATATATATATATATAGAAAGGAAAGAAAAAATTCCGAGAGTTAGAATTACGAAAAAGTTCCATTAAACTGAGTGGAAAAAAAGATAAAATTATTGGGTTCAGAAGGACAGGTGAAATTCTGTTCCCTTGAGACGAAATCAAGAAGGTACTGAGTTAGACAACACCCTGCACCTGGGAACAAGGACAGTAAACTGCTAAGCTGAATGTCGGCAACTCGCCATAAATCAAGAAATCTTTTTCATTTTGGTTCCATCCACACAAAGAAGTCTGTCTGAAAGGAGGAAACGTAAAGAGAAAAGAGGTGATTGGTTGACCAATACTGTCTCCAAGCAAAGACAGACAGCACAGTGTCGACATGATATACAGCACAGGAGAGCCGTGATCGATGCCTCACTTAACGAAACCTTACACTTGAAATATTTTCTGTTCTCTAAATAAACTGTAGCTAATGCACTATTAAGAAGGATAATAAGACTCATATTTTATTGTTGGTGATTTTATATTTAAATGAAATACAAAACCAAGATAAATATATAATAATCAAATTAATTTTCATTTAAACATTCCCTTCGTATTAAATATCTCTAACAATGCGTTTATCAATTCTTTTTATTTTTATTTTTTTCAGTTTATTAAAGTGAAATTTTAATGATTTTTTTTTCGTCTAAAGGAATATATTTTAGGTTATTATTGATTTTTATCTGCAAACGTATTCGCGATATGCTATATTTAGATGATACAACTAACATGAAGAGGACATTTTGGTTATTATTTTTTTTTAATTTTTGCGAGAATTTATACTATTCCAAAATTAATCGAGTAGATATAAAGAAAATCAAAATTTCGTAATTAATATTAATAAAAGAAAAAAAATATCTTAAAATTTAATAAATTGTCGAACTTTTTAATTTTTTTAATGTTTTTATTTATAATTAAATCTTTTTATATTTCAAGTATTTTATTTTATTTTTTTACTTTATTGAATTACATGTTGTATCATTTTTTTTTTATCTAATTTAGTTTTATTTCTTTTTTTTCGCTTTTTATGTTCGCATTTTTTTTCCTTCTCATTCAATTCCTCATAAGTTACAGTAATTCATAGAATTCGAGTTTTCTCACGTTCTTCTTTATTTACATTAAAAATTTTTCATTTATTTTTTAGTTATTTATATTAATCTAAAATAAATTTAGAACACTCGAAAATTTTTCGGAAACTTTTTTTTTCTGGTTGAAAGAGATTAAAAAAAAAAAAAAAAAAAACACACAGAATGAATCCGAATTTTTACATTTAAAAGTTAGTGCTGCATCACATTAAATTAAATTATTAAATTTAATCTTATAAATTGCATTTCTCAGTAATGTAACTGTAAAATAATATTACAACTGTTTCCAGGGACGGAAATTTATCATTTGGAAGAACTAACGTATTTGATTCCATTAACAAGAATGATGGACAAACTGTTGAAAACATTGAAACAGATGGAAGAGAAGATGAACGACGAATGTAGGAACTTGGTTGATCAGTCCAGTAGATCGATGGCCAGTATAAAAATATGACTGACCTATCCAAGGCCGGAGAGAAATTACAAAAATAAAAAAAAAAAAAAGTTGGAAAATCAATTGCAGGATGACAGAAAGATGGAATGAATTCAAATGTTTAATTTCGAATCTCCGATAACAATTTTCTTATCATTATCATGTTACATATCGATCATTTGATCTGCAATCTATTTGGATTGTGTTCGAGATACAATTTGAAATTATCTCATCAATCAATGATTGAAGCAATGGAGAATAGGAATTTTCCATTGGGAAATCCTTCTTCCAAGATCCTGAATGTCCATTCAGGAAGACAAATGACAAGACTATGATACTCTAGTTAAAGCAAGTTAGTTAAGTGATATCGGGGGATTTCATTGTCTGGCTTTACTTCCTGTATCATCTTCATTCAGAAATATCATAATATACATCTCGATGACGTATTAGACCATAAATTTTAAAATTATCCATGAATGTTTGAAATTTAACATAATAAAGATTTGTTGGAGATATTCCTTAATTTAAACAGTTAAAATTTTATAAATTAACCCGTATAATTCATTTAACTTCTCTATTTTCTGATCATCTATGATTATAAGATTATCTCGTAATTATCTTAAATCATAGATGATCAGAAAATAATCCACTAACTTAATTGTTATCTAATAAAAACAGTTAACGATATTTTTTTTTATAATAAACATTATCTAATTTTCGTTTTCTTTAATAAAATTTATAAATTTTTTCAGCACAAAATTTATTAAATTTTCTACTCCTTTGAAAAAATTCTATTACATACATTTTTTTTTCTTTTTTTTTAACTCACTAACCTCACTAGTTTCGTAGCACAAAGAAAAGAAAACAGAACTTGTTAAAATTGAATCCAAGAATATTATCGAAAGATAGAAACATTTCAAATGATTGTAGAAAAAAATTTATATAATTGAAAAATTCAAAAAAAAGTATGCTTTCAAATGACGAGAAAACTCATAATAACGACTTTATATATATATATATAAACTATTTTATTTTGTTTAAAGTATATGATACGAAGTAATGAAGTTTTTAAAAAGCAGATTTGTAAATCGTTTGTTTGTTTTGAAAATAAATTTTTAGACAAAGAGATTTATTTTAGTCTATAAATATATTTAAAAAAATACTTTTTAAAATAAATTAGATTATGATCGACTCTCTATAACTCATTTCTCATGTAGATAAATTCATTACAATATGGTCACTACTTATTTATTCGTGTATAATATAACTTTAAGAAAAATATCGAAGATATGAATACAAAAGGAGAAATACATGAGCACAACTTCTATGTTAAAATGACTCAAAGTAATGATCAATGAATTTTTTTCTTTCCAATTCTAGCATGTTCAATGTACAGTAATGGTTTGGAAACAGATAAAAATGCAAATAAGTTTTATCAGAACACTGTTTATCAAGCATGAGCACACGATTTTAATGTTAAAGTGATCCAAAGAAACGAGAAACAAATTTATATCTCTTCTATACTCTAACGTGTTCAATAGGTTGTTCAATGTAATGGTTTAGAAGCAGAAAAAAATACAAATTTTTATCAGAAATGATTAAAAAATTTTAATCAGAAGACTGTTTATCAAATTTCTGATTTTAAATGTTTTTTTAAATTGTTATTATTATTCTTTGTAATTGACTGAGGAATCATTTGTCATACTATAAAATTATTATTTTCTTTTATAATAAATTCTACTTTTACAAAATAAAAAAAAGAAAAATACTTTCAAATCTTTAACGATGCAATTATTATTACTGAAACAATTGCACAATTCGTAATAATCTATAAATGATATTTTTTAAATGGAATGTTTTGAAGTCCATCTTTCTTTCTGATTAAATCCAAATAAAATTGATAGGATAAAAAGGATTTTTTTTTATTTATGTGAACATATTTTAAGATTTTATAATTCTATCTTTAATAAACTGCCAAAAGCAAAATTCTTCCCAAAATTATATTTAATTTTTCATAATTATAACAATTGTTATAATTTTTTTTTCAATTTATGGAAGAAAAATGTTACATTACATATTTTTAAAATGTGAGAAAAAACAAAAATAAAATTATTATTCAATATTAAACAATATACGTATGTATAAATAATAAAAATATTTTAAATATTTATAACAGAGTTGGTTACAACGAAGTTGCTTCAAAACTAGGAATCGTATTTCTTATTTTAAGACGTGAAGAACTGTGTAGTAAAATATATTTAGTCGAGGATTCTTTGACTTTATATATATATATATATATATTCAGTATGTGTATGTGTGGAAGACATTCTCTAAAAATTAAAAAAAAAAAAAAAAAAACTAAATTTTAAGTTTAAATGTCACCGCAGGTAAATCATATTTCCATTCATCACTAGTTTAACTGAAAGACAATTTTCATTTCATTTTCGAGGAGAACTAATAAAACGTTCTGAACTGTCTTCATTGGAACAGATTTGAATAATTACAGCACAAAGTGACAAGTGACAGCTGTCATTGTGGCTCCACCTTCCGGCAATTTCTGTCACACAGAGACCACCATTGTGTCAAAGACTAAAATGTCAGCTTTTCTTTATGTCACGAATTTTAGTGATTGGACAGAAAAGAGTCTTTTTTTCTTTTTTTTTTTATATTTACTTTACGTTTGACACTTCACTTTCAATCTTTAAATAACATTTATTGCCTGAAGACTTTATACAATATATATATATAGGTGTATTTATCAACATAATTTTTTTTTAAGTATTTAAAAAATTATCTCTTAGAATGACTTTACAGTTAGGATAATTTCTTTCAAAATTCACTTAACGTAAAATTAAATTTTGGAAGAAATTATCATTTGAATGATTTTTTTTTTTAATGAATGTGTGAAATTTTATTGTATTAGTGATATAAAAAACAAATTTAATAACGATAAATTTAATCTTGTAAATTCGTTTGATGGATTTAAAAAAAAAAAAAAAAAACCATTTCGACCATAAAGTTTGTATTTTTTGAAAATTTGCCAAACTCGGCATATTTTCTTATTGGAATGGAACTCCCGTGAGTTATATTTGAAGAAATGCGATTGAATAGTCATAAACATTGATTAAAAGCTACAAGATTTTCGATTAAAAAAAAAAAAAAAATTTATCCGTCCGACTGTAAACAGGTGAAGGAAGAAGAAGGACAAACTCGTACTTGCAGTCACTGACGCGAGTTGTTGCATTAAGTAAGACTTTTAACGTTTACTATGCAGCTGTGGTTGATTTAGTCAACTAACCACAAATTCAAGCAAAAGATCTAAGTAAACGTTGCTTCCAAACATTGACAAAGACACCACGGGTGAACATAAATAAAGAGAGGTGTCGTGGAAATGAGTGGTTGGGCGTCAACGCCAGCTGTGGTTGAACGTCGTGGAGTTAAGAGAAGTGCCCTTTGACCGCAATAAAGCCGTTCCCGCTCTCTTAATCAAAAATACGAAGAAAAAATAATAATAATAAAATAAAATTTCCGCGGTATCTACATATACTTCACTCCAGAATTGGATAAAAATGAAAAACATCACGGTGACACGGTAATAATTCACATCTTTGATCTTACCGTATGAATGAAGTTAATAAAATTCTTTCACACTATACAAACTACATTATTTGTTTGTGAAGTGCTTTAAAATGCAAATTAGTTCGCTAACGGGATAATGCTGTTTACTCTACATTAAAGAAAAAAAAATATCTCTCGAGTTTGATGTTTCCGAAATAATAATTAGAAAATCGCACCTAATAATCGATTTAATAAAATTATAACTTTAAAAATCTTACACGACATAGAGAAATTTTATCACATTCTCTTCAGTATTTATATATTTTTTTTTATCTAAAAATGAATCGTAATCGATTTTTTTTTGCATCGAGTATTATATAGAGTTTGCTGATGCATTCAACAGAAGAACGACTTTCGCATATTTTGTGAAGAGGTATCGTCGTAAAACTTTAGCAGATTTGGCGAAAATTCGACCTTTCTCAATTCATTAATTCTCTCGAATAGCGTCATAATTGATTAATTAATAAACATTACGAAAATGAATATTTTTAATTCGCCGATCGATTTTATATCCGTTTAATTAATTAATTAATTAATCGATTAATTCCGACTGATTACGTAATCGATTCGAAGACTTTAGAAATTAACCTAATTTCTGGAAATTGTTTAACGATTAAAGTGTTTAAATCAACATTTAATTAATAGCAGTTGCAGTATTTAAACTGAAATAATTAATTTTGGAAACGATAACTATTATCATTATTATTATTGTTAAAAAAAAAACAATGAAAGAAATTAGAAAAAAAGAGATAAAAATATTATAATAATCGATACTTTAAAAGAAAAACAACAACAAAAAAAAAGTATTTGGCAAGTTTAGGAATGATATTGCCGGATGATTTATTGTCGAGTTTTAGATTTCTTCAAATGAATGTCCTTATAGTCGAGAGATGACAACAGAATTCAATCTGGAAATCCAACACTCCGAAAGTGAACAACTCTTAAAAGGAGGAGGATGTATAACGAACAGGTCTCCGTCAATTCAATTTCCTATCCGTTGCTTAGCAACCGAAGATATTACACAAATACCAGATGCCAAATCAGCTCTGTTTAATTGGCTAAGTCGGCCGAACCAAGTTTGGACTGCTTCGCATACTTTTCTAACTCTGTCAAGGTGTAATGTCTTTACTACCAACGTCCCTGTTAAATTTACACCTGATCTAATTATGAATACACGGAGACGAAAAGCATGAAGGAAATTCAGATAATTTTTTTTTTTTTTTATTATATCCCTTCGATATTTTCTTTGTGATAAACGGTTTTGAAATTGGATTAATCCGTGTTCCGAAATACTGATAGGTTTTTATCGAGTTTAGTGATGAATGCTATATTTAAAATGTTT
This sequence comes from Androctonus mauritanicus, assembly GCA_011317285.2. Classification (NCBI taxonomy): domain Eukaryota; kingdom Metazoa; phylum Arthropoda; class Arachnida; order Scorpiones; family Buthidae; genus Androctonus; species Androctonus mauritanicus. Next base: position 19,927 of record WUQG02012667.1, read on the forward strand.
TTATTTTGAGAAACATTTTCTGATACCGTAAAATTAATGTAGAATCTCGTAAATAAACTGCTTAAAATAATTTATAATCGTTAAGTTATGTAAACATGAGATGCATTTCTTATTCAGAAACTGTACTTTCTCTTACATTTCTATGAAAAATAATTTTTTAGTCTCAATTGTAGACGATATCAGGGAGGAGATGAAACGCTATATTTTGTGTGAATGTGTAATCCTTTCAAGGCTAAAATATGATCTTCTAGGGTTGCATTTTTCTGCACCAGATCTTATTACAATCCCATCGAAGAAGATACTATTCTTGGTGATTAAGATGGAATTTCTTACGAGATGATCCTGTTAGGAGTGACAACAGATCACTGATTGGTCTCAATACTGTTTAAAAACCCCCCTTTCTACCTATCAATCAGTTTTAAGTGTTAATATGCTGCAGTATTGATGCCTATTCGATATTATATTCTTTAATAGTATAGAATATAGTACGATATGCAAACAAACTATTAAAAGTTTTTACAATTTTCATGCGGGATATTTTCTGTTTACTATTTCATTAATATTCTCCAAATTTTCCCATAAAATTCCTACATTTTTAAAAATTTTACTTGTTGCATCACCTGATGTTTAAAGAAACTTCTGTAGCAAGACATGATAATTTCTCGGATAAAAATACAAGTTTTCAACTTTGTTTACATAGAATATATTTCAAGATAAATATATGTTTGCCAATAAAATAATAGGAAACATGTAATAAGCTAAGAAATTAGGATACAAAGCCATACAAGGAACAAAAACTAAGGAAATAAAGCTATATAAGAAACATCCAATATGCTAGTAAAGCTAGAATACAACGTCATGTAGGAAACAAAGCTACATAAAAACATTCAATCTGCTAAGAAAGTTAAATAGGAAACAGAAACTATAGGAAATGAAGACATTTCCGCTTGTTTTGATAGCAACGATATCAGGCAATTTTCGTTTAGAATTAAAAAGAGAACGATATAATGATATCGTTCATCGCAATTCTTAAAAAAATTTAATTAAAGAAACTTAACATTTAACAACTATATAGGAAACAAATCTATATAGAAACATATGTAATCTGCTAACAAATCTATAGAAGAAACAAAAGCTATATAAGAAACATACATTTTCTTTGCTCAGATAATCTTTGAATCAGCAGAATCAATCGATAAGAATTTTCGACATTTGTCTGATTGTTTTAGTATATAAGAATTCATTCTTTGCCATTCTTGTAGATAACTACAAAGAGTTATTTTTCTTAATTAACAAACAACGTCGAAACTGTTACAAAATACCTGTTTGCCATTGCATAATTATTAAAAATTAATATCAAAAACAAATAATAAAATTTAAATAATAAAGAATCATTATTACCAGATCGAAATGACAAACAAAATTTACAATTCAAACATATGTTTCAAGTAAAAAAAAAAAAAAAAGGTAAAATTTAAAATAATAATAATAATTACCCATTTCGTCAGAATTGTTATTATTTCTTTACAAATTAGATAGTGAATAAATTAATTTTAGATTACAGTAAAAGAATTAAAGTATTAATAAATGTGAAAGTAAATTACATTATAATAATGTTAAAATTCTACTACATTAATAAGATTAATTAGCATAAGCTCATTCTAAAATAAATGATTTAAATGTTAATAAGCTTAAAAGATATATTAATGCTATTACAGGTTTAAATTTAATGTAGGAAACAGGCTATATAGGTGTACAATAATTGATTAGATGTAAAAGCATAGGATAATTAGTGGAAACTTTTAATAGGAGAGATAAATTATGGTGTTGTTGATTTGTTTTTTTTTTTTTATATTCGCAAATTAACATTAAAATCTGAAAAAAGTATTTATATCGTTAATTTTACTGTATAACGTTCTATAAACTTATGTTATTAATGTTTTAAATTTAATGCTATTTACGTTTCGTATGCCTTTAATAATATATTGCATGGTTTCCTCTTCATGATAGCAGTTAACTGCTGCAGAATGGTGTCAGTCATTGTTTTGAGAATTAAAATAAACGAGCATATAACTGCTGTTAACATCATAATTCTACAAAAAATATAAGAGATAATTGTGTTTATATATAAAGTAAAATAGTGAAAAATTACTACAATAAAATCGTAAGAAAGACATAAAAACTTCACTGTTAAAACTAACTAAAATGGTATTAATGCTACTATAAAAACTGCATGTATATGCAGTGCCTTTCAGAGAAAAATTCGATGCCGGGGACAACTAATATTTTTGAGGTCCTTTAAAATTAAAAAAAAAAAAAAACTGTGGACAAGAAAATAAAAACAATGATAGTTAATATTTATTTATTTCACAGAAGCTTACTTATATTTAAAATGACAAAATGGATAAATATAAAGTAATAAGAACTTCTAAAATCATGAAAATTATGGGTCCTAAAATCACGAGGCCTGGAAGCTACCCTTTTGCCTCCCCTCTAATAGGTACTCTGCATATGTAAATATATATATATTTATAAAAAGTGGGGTAAAACTTTGTTAACAAAGTCGAATTATAAAAATCGAATTAATAATTAAATTTTGGAAAACTTTTTCGAATTAATCAAAAGAAGAAAATGCACTTATCAGAAACAAAGCAGGAAAAAAGAAGAAGAAGAAGTAAATGTTATTTTGGCACGAATCGATTCTAGCGATATATATATATATAAATACATTTTACGATTCTTTTTGAAAATCTCCGAAAGTTTGTGTGTTTTCGTAAAACTTAAATTTCGAAAATGGTAACTGAAGACATATTTTGACCTTTATACTGTAAAACTTTTGCTTGGTGAAATATGACGACATCCAAACCTTAATTTAATAGTGCAGTTCCTGATGTCTGTAGCTGCTTACAGAATCTTGAACACGAAATCATTAGAGAAGGGAACCGAAACACATTATTTTTTCTTCAGTATTCCCCTACTTGATATTCAGTAAGCGTTACTAGCATCTTGGTGAACCATCGCTGCTGTTCTAGCTTAATTCTTCAGTTGGGAAAATTGAATCGACGTCTAAACCACGAGTCAACTTTTTTTTTTTCTTTTTTTTTTTAAAGAACGGTTACGAGAGATGAAGCATAAAAATGCATGCAACGAAATTAATTACGATATTTCTATATTTAACATCTAAAAATATGATTAACTTGAACAGAATTAAAATAATTATCTTCGCTTGCAATAGTGGTATTCATTGATAATCTGTTAAAAATGACAAGTGTGATTTCCGAAAACATTTTAAGAAAAGTTCTGTCTGCAGTTTGTCACGTCTTTATACAAATGACACTCAAACTCTAATAAAATGCGAAATCCTTTACATTTAACAAACGATGATAAGCAAATGAAATAATCTGCAATTCATCAAATATCATTACTTTTAAATCCGGTGTCAAATAGCTTAGATTATAACTTTAATACAGTTATTCTCGAAGGATTCATTTATCACTAAATGTTACTTTTGGCAATTGCCAAAACGGGGTTAACCGATGTCCGTGTCAGATTTGCTTCCAAAAATAAGCAATCACAACTCTTATAATCATTGCTACTTCTCACAGCTTGTTTACATCCCAATATCTCATTTCCCTCTTTTACCATACTGAGAAAAGCTAAGATAATTTATTAAGCAGATAGAAGTAAATTTTCATCGCTAAAATTATTTTACACGCTCACGCTCGACTTACTTCCTAAGAAACAAAGAACGGAGGAAGCTATAAATTAAAAATACTTCCTGCCATAAAATGAAACTTTTTTCGTTTATTTTTTTGTTTTTTTAAATCGCCACATTCTTATCAGATTGTCAGGAATCGTTTTTAATGAGAGAGGTGGTTGTGCTATCGTCTTTTCTCGTTTTTTTTTCCCTCCTTCTACTTTCAGACTGATTTTATAAAACTAGAAAAAAGTTAAATTAATATATACATATATATTTTCAGACATTTTTACTATATTTTAGAAAATTAATAAATTAAAAATTGCAATTATTTTTTGATAATTGGCAGAAAGAAGAATGTTTAGTTATCTTTCTAAAAAATTAATAGAGCAAATAATCATAATTTATTTTACGAATTTACAATTGTAGGAGGCACAAAAAATATTTTTATTAGTATAGAAAAATATAAAACAATAATAATTATTAATGAAACAAACTTTAGTTAAATTTATTTTCCACGTTATATATTTTTTTTTATCTAAAAAGGAGGAAAAAAAATTGATGAATAAAGGAAAGAACTTTTGAGCCGAGGAATTTGTTTCTAACTACGTCCACAGAAAAATATCCCGGATCCTTTGTAATGAACGGTAACCATGGTAACAGGATTTGGATTCGTCTCGGACATCTTTTAGTTGGACATGGAAGAGGTAGAAACTTGACGGCAATAGAAAAAGTTATTGACAACTTCATTAATCATCAGTGGTGTTGCTGAAAGACATCATGCTCATACTTTTGCTTCTTTTCATATTTTTAAGCTTTTGTGATCCTCTTGATTTGCAATTATTTATTTAATGATTATTCAAATTTTGTAAGGAATTATTATTTAATTTTTCATGGTTCATCTATTATGCAAACAAGTCGGAAAATATAAAATCGAATCTTGTTTTTTTTTTTTTTTTTATTTCCTGACATTAAAATTGTTAATCTCATTATTATGGATAATAAATAAATAAATAAATAAATATATTCGATATTTTTCATTATAAAATAATTACATTTTTTTATAACTTCATGCAATAATTAAATATAAATTAAAAAAAAAAAAATTTAAGCAATCTGACAAATTAATTTATAAACAATAAAATTTTTCGAAAATTTTAAAATTTATTATTATTATTATTTAAAAATTTTAATTAACTATAAAAAAATAATAATAAACGATTATATAAAATATTAAATTAAAAATGAAATTTTTATAATTTATAACGATAAAAATAAAAAAAAAATTCGGGTATGTAATTCTTTAATGTTATTTTATTTTCTAATGTTTCCAGTTTTTTTATTCTTATTTTTATGGTTATTTTATTGTTTTAATAAATATAAAATGATTTCTTAAAGTTTTTATTATTTTTTTTTACGATGCATTTAAAAAATATATAATAATAATAATAATAATAACAATAATAATAATAATAAATTTTGCAAAGACGTTTAAAAGAACAAAACGATTTTTTTAAAAAAATAATAAAAATTTATTGAAAAATGTTTCCTTGTATAGTAAAGAAAAAGAAAACTAAATCTTACAAATACGAAAAATTTCAAATAAAATAAAAAATAAATTCTCTTTCTATAAAAATATATATTTTATACTTAATATCAGAACTCAAAGAATGTATGGGGATTATACAGATTTCAATTCCATCATTTATGTATGTGTTACACTTACATAGATTTTTTTTTTTTTTAGTCAAAGAGAACAATGTGACCATGTGGCATTCATGATGTAAATAAATGATGAGTTATATAATACCTTTGATTTGTAAAGACTACAAGATAAGAACTGTTGACATATCAAATTTCTTTTCTTTCTTTTGTATATCCTGGTAAAGTAAATTGTTAGTTTCTTTCCTGAACTGGGAAAATAATAATAATAACAATAATACAGAAGTAAGGTGGACTTCATTTAATACAGAAAAAAATAAATTCAATTTCAATTTAGTAAGACTATATATTTATATTTTAAAATAAAATTTTGTTTTCAGTGTTATTCACTTTTTTCCCCTCATAAATTCGGCATTGCTTTGATGTATACCAACTGCAGAGTAAATTATAAAATGTAATTTATCTGGTTACTGATTTCTTTGTGTGCAAAATATGCGATTAATCATCGAAATCTATCGATTTTTCGATTCACGCCGTTTAAAAATCGACCGCTTCAAATTGTATTTAGATTATTAGAGGAATAATGGAAAAATAAATTTCTATATAAAAAAAATAATGCGTGATTCTTGTCGATTAATCTATTAAATGTTAAAACCACCCATAAATAACATCATATGATGCTTATCTTTAATTTACTACTATAGAAGTATCATTATTATGTCCTTCGCTCGATGACGAGAATAATAATAATACATAATGAGCAATAATAGTAGGTAACTCGCTACATAATGTCATTCACTCTACTAGGTGGTAATACCCTACTAGGTGATAATAGTGTCGTAACATACGCTGTTTAAGCAATGATGATAGTTAATACAAAGTAGAATAAGGTAACTTATGGCATCATATTTTGTACTTTGTAACTTTTTATCCATTTTGGTAATAAAGTAATGATAGTAAAAATTCTTTTACCGACTTTTTTTATTAGTTTATTATTATATATCTGTGCAATTTTATCGTAGAAATGACCCTTCTTTGCAACAGATGTTATAAAACAATATTTGTCCAGGAAAAATAAAGTTAAATATTTTTTTTTACTGTATATAAAAAAAATAATATAAATAATATTTACAGTCATAGCAATGTAAAAATTTCTGTAGTGGGCCTTATAATTTATTAAATTTTTTTTGGACTATCCAGGAAATTATAATAATGTTGTTATGTTAACAAAATAAGAGCACTTGTTAATAGCAATATGTTTATATGTATAAAATATAAAGTACTCATCGATTTATATATTTTTCATTGGTAACAAAGATTGGCATGCTGTTCGAAGTGATAAAGAATTGAAATATTATAAGCACATAAAACAACCATCATAGTCAAAATAGATGAAACTCAAAATTCAAGATTTTTATTCACAAAATTGTTTTAAGAATAGAAGGAAGCGATTGAATATTCTTTTTTAAGGGACTTTTTAGATTCATAATTAAAAAATTTGTAACCAATAATATTTTTAGCGTATTTGAGAAGAAAAATAATTCTTAAAATTTAAGTATGCTACCATTATATTGTCTACTGTATGTCCTCACTGGTAAATTTTGAACTAATTAGTAGATTTTAAGAAATTCTGTAAAGATATCTGAAGGTCATATTTTTAACTCTATAGCTTCAACTATCTATGGCACATTGTCACATTGAAATTTCTGAGATAGAAAATTCTTCTAACTGAAGAATTTTTTTTTTTTTTAATTTACAAGAATGTCAGGCAGTTGAAAGCGATCTTGATATTGTCATATAAATTAATCCTGTATCTTTATCCATTTAAAATTAGTAAGCATTACAAATTTATAAGATTATCCAGATAAATTCTAAACTATTTAATAGATTTTTATGAAATTCAGTAGGGAAGTTAAATTTGAAGATCGCTTTCATGACAATTTTGAAATTTTTATTCACTTAAAAATACACGATACAGTTTAGTTCTTTTCAGAAAATAGTTCGTTTCTTTATTGAATCATTATTGTTGATCTGCTGATTATTCATTTATTAAAAAATTCTAAAAAAAATATAGGAAAGTTTCAAAAATTTTCAGTTTGTTTCGCCTTTATGTTTTTAAAACAGATCTTAAAGTCATTCAACAATAATCATATTTTAAAAGTTGTAAAAATTGTGATATATTTGACTATATACTATTTAAATAGACTACAATATAAGCCTATATAAAAATATAAGTTATGATTATTGTTGCAGATGCATTAGTTATATAGGTTTATGAAAGAATTCATGTAAAAATTCAGTATACTGTATAAAATTTAATGCTGTACTAAATTAGAAAATCTGGTAGTAAAACACATAATTAACGTAAATCATTTAGTAAGCCATAAAAAGAAATTTTTCGAATGGTTAACTGACTGGGTATTTCAACAAAAATTAAGAGAAACATCATTTTATTTCTGGAAATCATACTTTCTAAAAAATGTTTTTTTTTTTTTTTTTACATATTTACATATAGAGAAATTTAATGCATTTGAATGTATTTTATTCAAAAATATTAAATTCATGAGAAAATTCTCTCTTGGTTAACGGCTAATTGTAAATTCATAAAAGTTCCTAAATTTTTAACTTTTCTTAAATCAAAACAAACTTTTTTGTTTTAAAGTTATGAAAATTATGTGTGCAGTTTTTCATTTAATAAAGTGAAATTTTATTAAAATAATTTTAAATATGAATATTGTTTTTTGTTACAAATGCGAATCGTTAAAGTTTTAAATTTTGTTTAATATGTTTTTTGTTTTTATTACGAATTTATATAGGAAAAAAACAACAAAATATTTTATAAAGTAGACTATAGATAAGATTAAAAAAGTAATAAATTTTCTTTAATATTTTTAGAGAGTTATTGAGATAATTAATTATTGCTGAATGTTTTTTTTTCCTCTCTCTTTTTTTTAATGATAATTTTTTCCAACTTTAATATTATTATTTGCATCATATCTAGATAAGTAAGTATAAACAAAATTCTTTAGAAAGTAAGTTATTTATTTATTTTTTCTTTTTTTATCTTAATTATGGAACTTTTCTTGTTATTTTTTTTTTTAAAAAAAGATAAACTTAATGATAAATTTATGTATTTGAATAAAATTTATTAACTTTAACTTTTATTCGTTTATTCGAGTCTCATCCATCCTTTTAAATATTCAGAATTGTTATTTAAATGAGGAAAAAATTTATATTTCTCCTTCTAGTATGAATTTTGAATATTTAATTACTTTCTTATATGGAAATTCTATGAAAATAATTGAAATTAAAAGTAAACACCAATTTTAATCATTTATGAATTAATTTAATTGAATATATTTTTATTCCTCGTCATTAATCATAATAGATAAAAATGATTTATTATTTTGTATAATTTTATTTAATATTAAAAAAAAAAAAAAAATTTAGCTGATCTACCTAGCTAGAATTACTGGCAATGATTAAATACAGAAAGTAAATTTCTCGCATTTTCTTTGTAAAATGGGAAATTTATTCCATTTATGGGATTTCTGAAACAATATCAGTTAATTTAGAATTTTGTTTAAATAAAAACAGCTGGTTCTTATTCTAAAAATCTTAGTTTAATCCTGTTTTCAAGTTAGATCACTGTTATCCATCTTTCTCAATCTATAGATTTCTAAACCAGACTATTTCTTTTAAACTCACCATAAATTTCAGTTATGTTTTTTTGCGATATAATATTAAACAATATAAACATTGTATAATAGCTTCCTCTTCCATCTTCAAAATTTCTATTCAACTAAAATATTGGACTATTGAGTCCAGATGTCTTACTGGGAAATCTCATTGCTCCCTGCAGTTTGTTGATGGAAATTTCTATTCAAGGGAGCCCATATCTTTAAGAACAAAATGTAGTCTGCTATCGATTTTTTTTCTTAACATCAGAAACTTTGTGGCTTTCCTTCTAAAAGAGAAATATTCACTTATGATTACACTGAATAAAGCAGAAAAAAAAACTTTTCCGAAAGAGTAAGCTTTCAAGTTTCCTATATGTCAGATGGGTTGGACGTACTATTTAAGTTGCCTTTATATAGGCAGAAAAAATTACTTTATGGTTTATTTTATGTAGTTTTGTGCAATACCAAAATGTTGTGTGATGTTTTAAAATTTTAGAGTTCACTAGAAAATATCGTTGCATCTCTTGAATTTTAATCTTTTGTAATTTTTTTAAACGAACTGTTATTTTTGATAATTATTTTTAAGATGAAAATCACTCGAATCATTTCATGCCAATCTCTATTAAGTGTATATCGATACTGTTATTCACTCGTATGCTTTATCGTCAATGGCGTCAGTAGAAATATTGCCAGTTGTATCATCTAATGCATTCGATAACTTCTTCATAAATATATCGAAGTAGATATCGCCGTAATATATCATCAGTGGCTTCTTACAATCCTCCTCTAATGGATGTCGCAAAGTAGTTGTCGAAACTGTAAGTAATTTTTGAATAACTTACAGAAAGTTACAATTATATCTTGCCAACTGCGAATCCTAAGCAAAATTTAGTGAATTGATTTCTTATTGATAATTAATGAGCAAATTTTGCAGATTTACAACTTTAAATTAATTCAAATAAAAGAAAATTCATTAATAATAAATTATCTTTTATAAACACGGTATTTTTTTATTTATCGCATTAGAAACCCAATTTAAAAAAGGGAGATCTATTCTAAAATGCTAACAAAAAAATCGAAACTTCTTTCTTTCTGAAAATAATTTTTATATATAATTATTTTATCGATATAAAGTTATCACACTGAATATAAATAAGAATGAGTAAAGTTATCCATTAAAATAATTGTTCAGATTTTTCTTCCCGAAAGGAGGAGTGGATCAAGATTTTTCACAGGGAAAAAATTGCTCAATGTTATTTCTATGGATACAAGAAGAGTTAACAGTTTTTATACCTTCTATTTGTACAACACGTTCTGAATAGAAAATTTTGTCTAGCAATTTCTTTTATTTGGAAAAATAGTATTATTTTTCTCATTTATATTGAGGGTAGTTTGCAGAATGTTTGTTCTGCTTGAAAACTTAAATTTATGTTGTGGTAAATAAAATATAAGAAGCAACTTGAATACTTAGTAGGGAAATAAACGATGTACAATATATATATTTTCATATGAATCTCCATGAATTATTATTGCGCTATGTTTCTTTATGCTCCTGTAAGCAATAAAAAAAGGTCTTAAGTGGGATCATAAAGTTGGGTTAAACTATTGAACTTTTAAAATTTCTCTAACTGATAAAAAAATATATATATATATATTTAAAATTTCTTCAGAATACTAACAATTTTTTTTATCACGATTGATAATTTTTGATTATAATTTAGAAATTAAAAAAAAAAAAAAATTATAATATTGTCACATTTAATGAATTTTACTTAGATAGTTAATGAATTATTTTCTTAAAATAATTTTATTTATTTTATCAGTAAATAAGTTGGTTTAAAATTTTATTTTATGAAAAATAATGTTTCTTTCTCTCTATAATCAGAATTAATATAATAAGCTCTCTCTTATCCGGCTTCGCTTCACATTTTCATCGAGTTACGAGCAGAAATAAAAGCGAAAAATGAATAAGTCATTCGGAAAGAAAGAAATTGCTTGAAATCACGAAAAGATATATCGAATATCAAGATACTTCAGCTGCTATTTAAATAATTTCTATCAAAATTTGGCGTGATTTCGTGATTTTGCTTCAAAAACGAATTTAAATCATAATGGCAAATGAAGATTACCGATTTTTTTTTTTTATCTAAGTAAATGTTACTTTGATAAAATTTATAGGTTATAAATAATATATTTATTTATTTACTTATAATCTATAAATGGTATTTTGCATGTGTTTTGGGTTAACCAGACATTCGTTTATTTGATCTGAAATCTGGTCCACAGATTCCGGTTAATAGGGAGTATTATATGTTTGTATCTCATTGATATATTTTAAGGAAAACTACTGTTTAACAATATTTAGAATCATTTCTTTTCCTACATCATAGCTTTAAAATTTTCATGTTAACTGTACATTAGCTATATTCATAAAACTAGTCTCATTGACTTTAACAGTAAAATATAACTACTTTAAAAAGTTTAACATTAAACAGAATTTTATAATTTAAGGTAAACAATAAAGATATAATTTTTTTATGATGTTTGTCGATGTAAGATAATATTTCATCGTTATTTGTTTAATATTTGCAAAGACCGAACTTGTATTGCTAAATTTAAAAATAAACTTCACTTCTTATCGATAAAGTAAACAGATTTATGGACTTGGAATTTTATTTTTAATGTTTAGTAAATTTATTACTTATCATAAAAAGTTTATTTCTTTATTATTAGATACCAATAAAAATATTGTTTGCATTTAAAAAAAAAAATAATAAGATGGTAGAAAAAAAATTTTTGACTTTACAACTCAATTTTAAAAAGGATATGAAAACCTTTTTTGTTTTCTTCTTTTTCTATTTATTCAAACAGAAAATTAATCTTAAATATTTTCGAATAAAGTTTTAAAAATCATCTAAATGATTACGTACTTTAAAGCATTCAAAAATAGTTAACGTATCTTCATGCACTTCTAAAATGCAGAAGGACTCTTCATCAATTCTTAAGATATATTTTTGACAAATTTTAGTTTTTCACCGATTTTCATAACAAAAATATTCTTTTATCGTATGCTATATTATAAAAACATATGTATTATTAACATTTAAGGAGCAATTGATATAGAAACACGAAGTTGAACAAGTTGAAGAAGTTTCAACTTCATAACAACCTTCCATCACTATTTGTCATGTCATTCACTGATGTAAAAGAAGAAAATCCATTCGGTTTGAGGATCAAGACAGAATATGATGAAGAGAAAAAGGA
>WUQG02012668.1:0-11794 GCA_011317285.2 Androctonus mauritanicus
CACAACATGTTGTAGTTGCCTCATGATGGCCACGAAGCGAAATAATGTTGAGTATTGGTGTTTGGTCATTTGGAACTGGCCACAATGCATTGTGGCTGGTTTTTTTGGTCATTGTGTGATTTTGGTATTTGGGCATAATGTATATATACAGTATATATAGAAATAATCTAAAAGAAAAGTGTAGCACAAAAATATATAAATTCAACAATGATAATTTTTAATTACATATAGTCTAAAATTTTATTGTATAATAAAATTATTAAAGATTGAATCATCTGAACATGCCAAACAAGTAGCATCATTTTTTTTTACAATCTCTAATGCAATAAAAATGTTATTCCCTTCATTTACAAATTGAAAACTCAGAGAAAAAATGGAAGACACAGATCTTGCTATGTATAATATCACAATGGCTGTTGCAGAATACAGATCAGTCAGGGTGAAAGCCAAATTATGAGCTAATTATATAAATAAGATAAAATAAATATTCTGACATCAACTATCACATTATAACATTAATCAACATGCTTATGATTATATATGCTCTGTTAGAGATAGTATAAAGGTTTGTAAAAGAAGGGTCCAATATAAGAAGGCAGCAGTTAATGCAAAGGTTACTACACGGGTTATTAAACAGGTAGGAATTACTTTATGCTTCTGATTAACTACACGTTGAACAGACAGATGGAAGGTAACAAATCATTGGTAATTTACAGACAACTTATTATCTGTAAGAAAAAATGTTGCATATATCAATCAAAGGATGCTTTGATTGCATAAAAAAATGATTGAAATGTTGCATATATCAATCAAAGCATCCTTATAAGAAACAGAAGAAGAATGGTAGTTTATTAAGTCTTGCTTGTCAAAATTAGGAATGATAAAGAAAATCAAAATGTTATGGAAAAATTGGGAATTTATATTATTCTAATGTATAAATGTGTTGTAGACAAGTATGAAAAATACATAGGTATAATGAACAGAAATCTTAAAACTAGATTGACTGAACAAAGCCAATTTAGTTTTAACAGATATAAGAATGGAAAGAATTGAAACAGCAATAGCAAATAGGGCATATGAATATGATGTCCAAATATTTTGGAATAAAGTCAGAATTGTAAGGCATGTTAATGTTAATAGGGAATTTTTTACATATCATTTCCAGAAGGCAGGAAATGAACCTATCTTCTGGAAATGATATGTAAAAAATTCCCTATAAAAAATAACTTATATATGTTATGGTAAAAGTGATTAATTGGTGATTATGCATAATCATCAATCATCTTGGTGAGTTTGATAAATTTCACTAAATTTCTCATTTTTACCAGCAATTTTACATAATTCTCAAATTAATTTGGTAAATTTGATAAATATGGCTGAATATATTACTTTTAAAGCAACTTTTGCATTATTTCCAAAATGTAGTTCATAAATTTGATAAATATCATGAAATTTCCCACTTTTTGTTGTTTTAATTAATAATTTAATTATAGAGTTATTTTTATTTCACTTTTACAACAGCCTCTTAGCACTCATTCACCTTTAACTTAAATAAGCTCTAGCCATTTCAGTACATTTTCAATGTTGTCTTCCACACTCTCCTTGCCAAATCCTATTTCTTTTCAAAAATTATATTTTCCAGAGTCTACTTGAAGATACAAGTCTGGACGTGTACTTCTACATTTAGGGACAAATCAATAGTTCTGATATGATTTATGTGGTAAGTTGTTGCAATATTATCCAATATCATCATATAGAGAATTATCTTTACTTAGCACTTACATATCATGCTCAGTTCATTTACCATTAAATTATATTTCCTCATTTTTTCATTTTCAACTGTTGTTAACAAATTTTGATTTGTGATTCTGATCTCAATAAGCCATATAATCTTTCTTTCTTTTTCACATACAAAAATATTTCGCCTACTATGTTCAAGTTTTATAGATGTCTTGGGTGTCAATTCTGATTTCTACACCTTCATTTGTTATTATTTCTTGAACCGAGTGAGATCTTATTTTCATTGACTGCTTAAAATCAAACTCATTACATAAATAAAGATGAATGCAGCAAATTACTTCATTATGTTGTTTGAAGAATTGTGTCTTACCCATCCTATCGCATTTTGTTACCAAATAATCCAAAATAGAGAGTAAATTAAATAAATCTCATTAGAATAAATGTTACTCAATGAGAATGCATTAACTAGATTAAATTCAAAGCACAAAGGCAGGACTTTTAAATTAAGTGATAAATACAACTTAAATAAATAATTTATTTAAGTTGTATTTATCACTTAAATAAATTATCCGTTTATTTAAGTTATATTTATCACTTAAATTATCCGTTAATTTAAAAGTCCTGCCTTAGTGCTTTGAATTTAATCTAGTTATTTAACAGAATGGCAGTGTATAGTGTTCCTAGAATTAAATAAACTGGTTATGAAATATATATTTAAATATCTTCAAAACTACATTATTTATATTTTTAAAAAGAGAAATAAGTCACTTTTTAGACTAGCATTCAAGCTCTTTTGCAGTTATTTTTAATTGATTTACTAAACTTATGAATAGGAAAAGGATAGTGCAATAATAACTAGCAATAACTATGCTAATTAGTAATTAAAATTAAATATGTTTAGAAATCATTATCTTAACATATTGTATTTATTTATGCTGGAAATCTATTTTATTAAGTAAAAAAAAAGAGACGACATAAAAATAGTGAAAACTTTTCATTACCTTAGGTAATGAGAAATTCAAAATTCATAAAAATCTATATAAATGAAATCATCATCAGTAATAAAAATTAGTTTTGTGTTATGGTTGAATGAATAATAATTAAATTTAATTTAGACTTTATTTGACAGATTAAGTTCATTTTTACTGTCAATAAAAATTAGTAATGAAACAAACATAAAATAAAGTTTTTTCAAGAAACTCAATAATAAAAAATATCAAGGTTTATACTACATCTTCAGAAATAAAATGTCCAATTATAAGACAGTCTTTTGGATGAAGTTCTGTTATACTATAAGTTTGTGCTAGCATATTAACTACTTAACAGGTTTTGTCATCAGGCATATCATGCATTATTTCTTGGAATTTCTTTTTATCTATGATACTCAAAAAATTATACTGTACTTCATTTTTTGTTCAAGATAATTTTCAAGATTATAGAAGCTTTCATTATGAAGTTTAAATTTCCATCACTAGATGATAAAGTTAATATTTTAATTTGATTTTTCATATTTTTTCTTTTTTTCTTTACATTTTAGCTCTGAAATGCAATTTTGTATATTGGTACTTTTTCTACTTTTAAAAGTAGAAAAAGTACCGATATACAAATACTTTTTTTTAAATATTAGTATTGATATAAATGGTTGTCCTAGCATATAAGCTATTATATATATTTTATGATTGCAAACTGAAATTAGTTTTTATAATAAAATTTCATTTCATTCATTTTCAATCCAGTAAAATTCCAATATGTCAAATTAGAAATAGAAAATGAAATAGATATTTCAGAATATAGAAGTGACAGAAAATTAAATAAGCAATTTTTTTATTGTGATTTGATGAAAATAATAGCAATAAATGATTCTCTTTATATAGCCTGTAGTGAAATTGGCAAAGTTATTTTTTCTTTATTCCATTATTATGGAATAATGAAAAAATAACTTCACCAATTTCATTTCATTTTCAATCCAGTAAAATTCCAATTATACATATTTTTGATGATAATGACATCCTACAATAGTATAAATATGTTAGATCAATTATGGCCAACCTAAATTGTTCCTTTGGCCACCTAGAAATACTTCCAGTTTATCACGGGAACCCACTAAATGAAATATTTAAAAAATAAAATTAATCAAATTTCATAACAATTTATTTTATTCACCATTCTTATAAAGCTTATATGAACAGCAAATCATAATAATAAATAAAATCATATTATTATGGATATGGAACAGCAAATCCTTAATATTAAATATGGTATACTATAGGTGAAGAGAAATTACGAAACTGATGATGATAGAGATATAAAAAAAAGCATCTTGTAGATTGCACAAAAGAATGCAGCATGCTGTAGATTGATGAAGGCTATATTAAATGAATAGATAACTAAAAATTATCTAATTAGACAAAATAAATTATATACTGAATGATATACTCTTTTCAAAAATTTAAAAAAGTGCAATAGTAAATGAATACAAAGTCCTATTCGCATCTCATAGTAAAGTTTTTTTTACAGATACAAACATCTAAATTATGAAACTGCAATATATGCTATCTATTTCTAAATTTTTGAAAAATTTAAAAATAGAAAAATTTTAAAAATTACAATAGTGAAATATTTCATCAGCAGAGTATCATAAAAAACCTCCATAGCAATTAATATGTTGGCACAATATTTCAAGAAGATAAAGCTTCTATCAAACTCTGTTTTATGAATAAAAATAGTTTATTAAATAGTTTCAATTTATTTATTCTACTCTTACAAAAATATTTTTGTGAAAGTAAAATATTAATTAAATAGCTTATAATTTAATTGCAAATAGACTTAATTTACTCAATTAGATATTGTTCAATACAGATTATTATAAAAATTGTTCATAAGAACAATTCGAAGCTGTAGGAGTATACTGCATAAGATAGCATATATCTTTAACACAAATAATATAGTATATGAATACATAACATTAATTAATCTCAAAACATATAAATAGATACAGATTCCTACGGCTACATAATACATAAAACTGTTGTAACCTGAAGAGGGTGGCTGAGAATCACTGAAAACGTTTGTGTTATGTTAACAAAAGTGTTGTTAAACCGTAACTGCCGAATAGTGTTATCTGTGAACTAGCCATTATATGATTGCAATAATCAAAGTGAGATATACTATGATTTTAAAAATATTTGCTTAGTCAATTAAGTATCTCCTCATATTGTAGGTAAGCATATAATATACAAAAATAAAATTTTTTTAAAAGAAAGAAATAATAATACATTTAATTATTTTTTTGTATGTAAATACAAGTTCAAAATAAGAAAATGAACCTATATTGATCTTAGATAATATATATCATGGAAAAATATGAATCTAAAAAATAATATAAAAAATGAAAAAATTCAAGTAAAAATTTATTTTTAATGATATTTAAAAAAAAAAACAAGCAAAAGTTTCATCAAGATTTGAACCTGGATTATTCACATAGTAATCAATTATTTTACTACTGTAGCTATTCAAACACTAAAATTTTAAACAGAATTATAGTAATTAAAAGGAAATGTTGAAAATCACAAACTAAAAATTTATTAAAGATTTGGTTGAATGTCTAACACCTAAGATTTTGTCAGATGAATCAATACATGAACTTCCACCAACTTGCAAAATTCTATCCAAATCTAAGTCACAATCTAGCAAGTCCCCTTGTTAATTACAAAGACATTATGCAGCAGTTTAAAAATACAAATGAACAGCTTTTGTTTTACAAATCAAATAATTGTATCTATAACTCTTTAAGTAAAAAATAATTAAGTCTTAAATAATTTTCAATTACATCCTCTAAAAAACAGAATACATTATTCAAAATTTAAACTGATTCCAGAACTAAAAAATATATATATCAAAACAAAACATCACATTTATATTAAATATTATTTGAAGTTATGATAAAGAATTAATGTATGTTATATACAAATTTTAGAACCCATAATTTATAAAAAAATTTTCTTTTATAATTCATAAATTTTAATGTTTTTCAAATTATTTGCTGAAATTTTGCTTTTCTATATCACACATATCTTAAAAAAAGTGAAAATTAATTATTAATGGATTATTTTATAAATATATGAAATATATCACATCTTAATTTCTTAGATGACTATAAAAAGCAGTAAAATTGATTACCATATATAATTAAATAAAGCTTTTTTCCATTTGATGAACAATGAAGAATTTTTTGTAGACTAGAGGGGTAACATTTTAGTTTCTTTTTTGGAAAGTTTCAAGTAAATTCAACCAAAGAATGTCAAACTATGATTTATTTAATGGAAATTTTATGATTTATGAAATTATTGAAAAATAATTGGGAACAGTAGTATGTGAAATAGAAACATGTCTAATCATTACTGTGTTAATAAAAACACTATTTTATTTTTTAAAATTAGTTTTATTTCATTTAATGTGTAAGATTAAGAACTGATAAATAATGAGAAGAAATAATACAATAATTACTTTTCAGTGAACTTATACTTGTGTGTTAATAATTGTTTTAGAAAATAATCACTGTATTGAATTTTGCAAATTTAAAAACATATACCTGAACTTTATATGGAAAAATATTCTTACTCTATTTGAAGCCAATATTTTCTGCACTGTAATCTCCAAGGATTATCATGATTACCAACTTCTCTCAATCTTCTGTTTAATTGTCCACAACTAAAAATAAAAAAAAAATAAATTTGAAAAAATTATTTTGTTTATAAATAAATTTTCAAACAATTTTCCTTTAGCAAATCACAATTTCTATTTAAAGTCTAAGATAATATTGAATAATAAACATGAAAGTTTTCAGATTTTTAATTGGAATTTTAAAAATACTGAATGAAATTTAAAAAGAGAACACTGAAATAGATCTTTTGTAAAATTAGCTAGGTTATTTTGGAGTGCATAAGGGCCATATGATAAAAACTGCATTAAGTATAAGGGTTCTGTAATATAATATGAATAAAACAATATAGTTGTTGAAAGAGGAATGCCAAAAGTAATAATAGTAAATGAAAATAAATTCATAAAATAAATAAATATTGGAATTGAAAGCATAATCATTCAAAAAACAATCAAGAAAAAACAAAATAGATCAGTTTCACAGGCAAATAGAAAATAATACAATGCTATAAGAACATATGCAGAGACAAAAAGAAATCACATAAAATGGTATAAACATTCACAACTGATATACAAACACATCATTGATTAAAAACTACAAATGAATCTACAGTAGAAAAATGTAAAACAAAAATACATAAAAAAAAATGATGTAAAAAGCTATTCCATGTAAAAATGATCAAAAGTTAATCTAAATATTATATAAATATTTATTATTTTAATAGATAAATTACTAAAAAGCAAAAAGAACAGATTGATTAAAATCTCAAGGTCAACAATAGGATGATTAAAATGTTTCAATTTTTAACTTTTGATTATTTCCTTCAAAGTTATGGGTTCTAAATATAAAATTATAAAGTGAGTTTCATGCTTGTTAACATATAATTTAAAAGATAATTAAATACAAAAAATTTTTAGGCAATGTCAGATACTTATGACAGTATTTCATATACAAATGAATAATTGTTTATTTGTACATTTATAATTTGAAAATGGCTGAATTAATTTAAACATATTATATTAAGTGGATTTTGAATTCTCTTGGAATATTTTAGACTTGTCCTGTCTGAATTGAATCGATAATTTGCTGAGATCAAACTCTTTTTCCATACATTATTAAATAACATCGTTTTACAAGATATTTTCATACTGATTCTCAACAATTTTATCAAATTTAAAGATGAAAATAATAAGTATCTTTTTATAGAATCTTAAATTTTTTCCAATAAATATTATTATATGACCTATGTTTTAATTAAAAGTCTTTTAATGTTGATTCCAAAAGTTTTTAATTTTAAACTTTGGCTATTTCTTTCAAATTTATGGATTATGAAGTTGAAAAAACAAGTGTTTTTCATGTTTCCATTTCTATAACCAAATGCATTGCTACATTTCAATTCATTCCACAATTTTTTAATATCATAAAATCTAAATAAAAAAGAATTGGAATACAAATAGTCCTTGAATTATGATAGAGAGAATCATGACAGCAGGTTTGAAATTTTTGAAATCAAAAATTTCAAACCTGCTGTCATAAGTTGGAAATTTCAAAATTTATAGATTTCTCACTATTAATGTTTACTAAGACACTATTATCTTAATAACATAAAGAATACAAAACTACAAAAATTAGATGCAGAAAAAGGATATTTTCCATATACCATTCCACTGAATCAGGGAATCGAAATTAAGTTAATTGCATTGACTAATAGCAGAATTTAATGATGATATCACTATTGTAAATACAAGTTAGTCATAAATCAAGAACTGTCTGTATATTATGGCACTAACATTAATTAAAATTATTTCAAATTCCTGATGATTATAACTGAATTTTAATGCTCAGTTATAATCATCATGGGATTATTTGGCATGAATTAAGTTCAACTGGATTAATACTCTAAGATTAGTTTCACAGTATTTTTCTCAATTTGATCACAAAAACATCTTCCAAAAAAATTCAATCCTAGAAAATCATATCTTAGCCCTGAAAGGATTACATATTCTCACAATGTGAAGAGGAATTTCATTTCCTCCATGCCAACATCTACAGTTGGAACTATCAAAAAAATTGTAATTAAATGGAGATGTCTCCTAAGATGATAATGTCTTGTAAGGAACCCTGTAACAATTCTTGACTTGACATGTAATGCAAGCAACTCTAATTCTCTGTAATGAAAGATGTAAAACAAAAACATTTGTCTGAATTAATCCAGGAATGAATCTCTACTGGAAGATGCTAAGCTGCCAACCAATCCTTGACAACCTGTCCAAATGCATCAGATCTGATACCCAGGGCAGGATCAGATCCAATAATGGGACAAGAAACTCTCCTTGTTCACCCATTTGCAACTTCATTGCCAGCAATCCTTTTGTGCCCTAGCAACCAAACAAGTTGAACCTTGTTCCTAATAGCCACAATGAAGTGATGGCATTACCATATAAGCTTTAAGATAAAACAGAAGGTATGAAGTGCTTTTAATGCTGTTTGATTATCTGATAGGATGTATGTTTATTAATAAATCCTTAGCAAATTAATATACCAAAGTGAAATAGGCCTATAAAATAGTGTGTTAATGCAAAAATCTGAAGAATTTATGAAACCAATAAATTCAACATACAAAATATCATTTTAATCACAAGTGAATCTTAATAAATATTTTTCAAAGATACTGTCAAAACTTAGAACTGCATATACATAGCAAATTTTTTTTATAACTCAAAGTTTATTGCAATTCACAAACATGATTAAAAATGCTATCTGCTGAATGAAAGCAACATTTTGATTGAATGGCATTCATTGAAGAGAATACTGATTCACATAAGTAAGTGGAAACCAAAAAATCAATTGAGATATTCCACAGTTCTCCATATTTTTCCCTTATAAAGTAAGTTCCAAAACTTTATATCAAACATATACAGTATTGAATTCGTAATCTAACAACCTGCTTTATTCCTTTAATTATATTATTAATACAACATTCAAGCACTTATCATAGTTGAGGATAATCACAAAGATTTTATTCAACACTTAATAGCCAATGTTTTCAGTATGGTGTGATACCATACCAAAAACATTAGCTATTAAATGTTGAATAAAATCTTTGTGATTATCCTCAACTGTGATAAGTGCTTGAATGTTGTATTAATAGTATATATATTGAAATATGCTTTCCCAAATCTCAACATATACAATAAATTAGTAGTACAAGAATGAACTAAAATTGTATACTTTCCAAAGATGTCATTTATTTTTCATTTATTTAACATTTGGAATCCATTGGATTTATGTGTCCAATTTTAATACTAATTTAACCAGCACAAATGCCATGACATCATAAAATAACAATGATATATGACATAGTCCATTATTACTTTATAATGATTTCATATCAGGACTATGATGTCATGGATACACTGAAATACACAATGCTGTATTAGGAAATTAGGTAAGCCATATAGCAGTCATCTCAAATTGGCAGCTTGCAAAGCAATTTTGTATATTCTGCGAAGATATCTTTCCTATTTGTTTAAATACACGATACAGTCAGAACATTATTACAATTTAACATTAATAAACCTATTTTATAGTGTAATAATTATATAAAGTTATTTCAATATCTTTGTAAGAAAAAATGAAAATTATTACAAATAAATATTTTCTTTTCATTGTAATTTTGTTTAAAAATATTCAGCCCATCATTTCCTTTTGAATTGCAAATTTGGCCTGCAAAACAATTTGAGTTTGAGACCACTACAATATAATACCTCTATATTGCTAATGCCATTTATTGAAAATAAAATGAACTAAAATGAAATTCATCCTGCAAAATTAAAGGATGCAGCATCAAGATGTCCTTTAATGGCAGAAGATCACTACTAAGTTTCATGAAAATCTATTAATTAGATCAAAAATTAGTAGGAGGACCATTGGCTTGATCTTATAAGCTTCTTGTTTCTTCAGAAAGCAGGCTAAAAATATGTCATTTAAACAGGTATTATGTTTATTTTTAACGATTATTTGTCATCATCATTTCAATTAGATTTTTTCCCCCTTAGAGGCATCTCAGTTCCTGCAGTTATCATATTTTATAGTTTATGTTTAAATAAATCTTAGATTTGCATTTTTATTAACTCTGCTTAACTATAATTAATAAACTCAGAAACCCTCTAGCAGTCAAAAGATTTTGACTGCTATAGGGCTTCTGAGTTTATTAATTATAGTTTTGTGTTGTTGTGCAGTCTGTCTGAGCATTTATTCTGCTTAATTTTTATAATTATATTTTCATTACAAAATAATTATTCTGCTAGAAATTTTTATCTTATTCTTCCTATTAGTGAATATCTTACAAACAACACTTATAACAATGTTATGGCAGTACATGTTATTTTTATAACATGCATTTTAGGATTATACAGTAGGTCTCCATTTATGCAGTTAATTTGTCGAAAAATTCCTATATAAATAATTGCACAAATCCAACAATGCCAAAATTCATCATATATGACAGGGCATATTAGCAAACAGAATGACAAAATGAAATTTATAAGTAGATTTTTAAGCATAGGAAAATTTAATGCTGTAAGTGATATTTATGCAAAAAAACTAAAATTGTTTAATGAATTTTTCATTCCTGCTTTATGAAATTTCAATGAAAATAATGAGACATACACCTGTATATTTCTGAAATTGCATAAACCAAAACAACATAAGTCAAGAATCTATTGTATATTAATTATAATTATCAAATAGGATTTTTCCAAAAGTTATTTTTTCCATCTGTTTAATTACATATTTTTATATTGATGTTTACACCAACAATGTGTGACTTGCACCTTTTCAGAATCTAACCTGTTTAATATGCGACACTTTTAAGATCCATGAAAAGGTTTAAAAATTTCAAAGTGTTTACTGTAAAAATTTTTAAAAATTCTAATCAAATATTCTTGTTTTTAATTGTTATTATAATGAATCTTTATTGAAATTTAATATATAATTAATATGTGGTGAGCCATGTTAAGAAATAAAGTGAAAAAATTATCCTGTGAACTGCACATAAGTACTTTATATACGTACTCCTCGAGTTACGAGCATAATTCATAAGTTTTATTCATAACTTAGAAACTGCTGTTATGCAAGTATTAAAATAACTTTAAACAAAGAGCCAAAAAGGCCCAAAAAATACTAAAATAACTGTATACACTAGATTTTGTAATATATTTCCCAATTAGACCAATTTAGAAGGTTCTTATTTCATAGATTTGAAATAAAAAGATACCTAAAAAACACTAAATGCAGTTGTGGCACGGAAAAAAATTTTTAATACTACAAACGTTTTCAGCATTACAACTAGCTGCCATCTTCAGGTTCTAACAAAAACAGTTGCATATTCTA
>WUQG02012679.1:0-11794 GCA_011317285.2 Androctonus mauritanicus
CTATTATTTTGAAGTTTTTGTTCTTAAGAAACCTGTACTGAAGAGGGACTGGCAGTAGGTCCGAAAACGTTTTACTGATTAAAAGTTTTGTGGTACTTGCGTGTAGTGCATTTTTAATCTATTTCGTATAGAAGAAAGCAGGTTGTTCTGTTGTGAAATATTATAAATAAATTTAGCTTAGAGTGGCCACTTTACCCTACTCTCCCCTATATATTTCAATCCCACAATGCCATCAATAAAAGTTATAAACAATTTTGTATAAACTCAATCGAAACAATTGTTTATTGATAGAATTAAGAGTAAAATTCAGTTCATAAATAATTTTCTAGAAGATAAAAACTTAATATATAAAAAATTGAAAAATTTCAATGTTATTTGTATAAAACACATATAATTATTATAATAAAAGATATTTATTTATTAAAAACTAATAATTCATTTGTATAAAGTGTTAATTAAATTGTTAAATTGATTAGACATAGCATTTCCAACATTATACAACAAATTTGTTATACAGCAAATCTGCATGTAGAGAGAACAGTTTTTTCATATGTTAAAAATTGTTTATGTATTTAAAATAATATTCAATCATGCTTTATATATTTAAATATTTTAATCTGTAAAAATCTTTTAAGAAGTGTAATAATTAAATGATAGCCATCATTAACATAGTGATTCATTTTTATATATATAAAAATTGCTCATTGCCATATACTATATATGGCAGTATAATGAGCAGAGAGAATAAGCAAAAATACATAAAAATGATCAGTTATTTAGACTTTTAAATTGGTAATAATGGAATGTTTATAAAATAATTTAAGGATCCATATTATACAGGAAAACTTATCAAAATATAAATTAAGAAATATAACTGATAATTTTGATTGATTGATTGATATCTTTCATAGTTCAAAATAATAATTGATATAATAATTATTTTAGATTATGACATATTTTTGCCACTAAAGAGGTGAACTTTAAAACCCTCAAGTTTCAGTAGAGAACAAGATGAAACAGATTCTTAAGAGATCAAAAACATAAGATCTACTAAATATTCTCAGTGGTCTAACAATTATGACAATGGGATGGTAACCAAAAGGTTCATGGTTTGATCCTAGGTTGAGGCAAATTTTTTCTTCAAATAAATTAATTAAAAATTCTAATTTAATTGTTAATTCATAGATGACACTTCTCTTTGTTTAATGATTAGTATATTTATTAATTATGAGATGGTATTAACATTAATATAAATTCTTTTAAATTATTAAAATTTCCATT
Organism: Androctonus mauritanicus; assembly: GCA_011317285.2. Classification (NCBI taxonomy): domain Eukaryota; kingdom Metazoa; phylum Arthropoda; class Arachnida; order Scorpiones; family Buthidae; genus Androctonus; species Androctonus mauritanicus. Next base: position 1,282 of record WUQG02012679.1, read on the forward strand.
AAAAAATATCAAGGGATTAATTTGGCAATTTAGGTTCTATAAGATCTTTATTCATAAATATTGTGTAATTGTTCTATTAAGAATCTGTTTTGTCTTGTTCTTGATTGAAACTTCAAGGTTTTAAATTTACTTTTTTATTGAAATTATCTACTTAAAGAATCACCTTATCTCTATAGAAGATTTATCAATTAATAATGATATAGTTTTTTTTATAAAAGTGAAAATTATTTTCACAAATTGAAAAAACAATTACAAATCATGAAATTCATTAAAATGAAAATTTATGAAATGGGGGTCGCCTAAAGTATATTATTTTGTGCAATTTAACTTCTATAATAAATATTCAAACTACATCCTTAATCTTACAATGGAGATCTATATTGTAGTTGTAAATCTCCATTGTTGATTATTATTTTTGGGAAATTTATTCTCTCTTTGAAAACTTTGACTATTTAATATATCTCAGATCAAACTTTATTTATTTATTTTTATTTTACTTTAAATATACAGCTTTTGATAATAGATAATTTTTTACTTAGGCAGATAGAATTGTAGAACATCTTACATCTTGTATTAGCAGTTTGGATCTGGGTGCATTGCGTGAAGCATGGAATCATTTAGATCAAAGGATATTCTCTCGTCTAGAACATTCCTTCTTAGCTTCAGCCAAAAAATTGGAAACAGCATTATTAAGAATGTATGTAGTGACTTGTATTACAAGTGGTCGACAAGACAAGCTGAGAGAGTTTTTCGAAAAAATGACTCCAGAGTTGCAAGGGCAGGCAGAATGGAAAGATTGGTTTGGTAATGTAGTTCTATTAATGTACCTTAAAATATTTATATCTGAGATAATATTTATATCAGTATATTTTATATTAATGCAGCATTATTATTCTTGAAGTCTCCAGAAGATAATCCTACATTCCAGTTATATTTTACTCGACAGTGGCAAGACACAATGCTGGTTTCTTTACAGAATTTTCTTAGTGTGATATTTCAAAGCATGAGTATGTGCTAGTCTTTTCTTATATACATATTTAATCAATAGTAAAATACAGTCAAAACAAAAATCTCTTACTAAGAGAAATTGAATAATTGAGTTTTCTTTATAATTTTTAAATAATCTTTTTTTATTTGTTAAGTTTTATAAAGTTGTTGCATCATTTATTAGTGAATGAATAAAAATTTTAAGATTATTTTTTATTCTGAAATTTTATTTATAATTAATAAACCTATTATAGCTACACAGCAATAGAATATGTTGGTAATCAGTGAATGATTCTAATATAATAATTTAATGATTTCAAAATTCATTCTCATTATTAGGCAAAACTTCTTTATTATTAAAAATTTTATCTTATTAATTAAAACGATACTTCTTTAAAAACAACATTGCTTGTAGAATTTTCAGGATATTTGAAAAAAGTAAATTTTAAATTATCTGAAGCATGTATTCATTATGCTACAGTTACTATAATTATTTTGCTTTATTGACTATGAGAAAATATATTTTTTTTCATAGTCAATAATTGACAATGAGTAAATACATTTTCTTTTAAATAAACTCCAATTAAATCTAAAGACTGACGTTGAGCCTTATTTATTGCCATTCCAAATATTGGTTTCATTGGGATCTACCTCCTTTGCCATTCAAGTGGAAAATTCTAAATACTTCATATAAGAATTATTCTGGAAATTAAAGTATATTTGCCAGTTTGGTTCATTTTTACTGTGATTAATTTTGTGCAGTTGTTTTCTCAATGATTAATTTAGAACCATTTCATAAAAAATTTAATGATGACATTTATCTTAACAGCATTGCAATCATTCTGCATTTTAAATCCAATTTTAGGAGCAATCTCAAAAGTTTATATTAAATTTAAATTCAGGTTTCCCTGAAATGAAAATAGAATATTCTTATAAAACATTTTGTAAACTGAAAAGCTATAAAATAAGATGCAGTTACAATTAATTTATATTGGAAAAAATTTTGACTCTTCTCAGATCCAAAAAAATAACTTACCAAGTCATACCAAATAACATATAAAACTTAAAATAACACTATTATATAGTAAAAATAGAAATGATAAACATATAGTCTATAAAAAGTAAAAATAATATACACTGTAGTTTCACTTACAGTGCCAGTTATGATTTCAGTTAAGTTGCCATATCACATTTGGGATATATCACCAGATAGAAATAATTATTTTTCTCTGGTGATATATCTAAACAACTTTTAGAAACCATCATAGGCTAGTCAACATCCATGATGGGATCAATTAAAAGGTTGAAGGATGGGGTTCAACAGCATGGAACTAAATCTCTCTTGAAAAATTGGAGATGTGGGATATGGAATTGAAGCCAGATTCTTCAGGATAGTAAGCTACTACATTATCATATCATCTAGCCAATTTCTTTTTTTTTTTGTAAAAATTGAAAATTCTCTTCAGATTTTTTTTTTGGTTAAAGAAAACAGGTAATAATGTAGGTCTTTTGTAAAAGCAAACTTTTGTAAAGCAGAGAAAACTCATACTTTACTGAGACTGCAGTTTCTTGCTGCTCATTAAAGATGCAGTTACTCTGAAGTGTTCTCATGAAATCCCACTTATCATCTTTAACTTTCCTGATATTAGAGTACTATCCACTTACAAATGATCATACAAATTAGAAAGAGAACCTTCAGGATATAATTGCAATGATGGCAAAGCTTGGCAAAAGAAGTATTAAACAAAAGAAATCAACAATTCTTATTATACTAATACTGCTCTACTAGGGAATGATACTATTCATAAAGATATATATATATATTGAGTTAATATATAACGTGGCAAGCTATTGGAATGAATTTTAAAACTTGAATTTAAAAGAACTAATTTTATTTTGATTCGATTCCAATGAACGTGTTCTTAGCATAGAACTGTAGTTCTATTTGTTTGTAGCAGAGCTGATGAGGGCGTAAAGCTGAAAACGTTTCTCTATTAAAATTTGTGTTTTTCACCTAAAAGACTTTGGGTCTGCTCATTTTGTGCTATGAAATATTTTTATGAAAAGAAATCAAGCTATAGATCAAAATTATCAGATAATCCAGAGGTCAAATTGATGTCATTTCCAAAACATATATACTTTTTATATGAACTTTAACACAATAGAACTGCTGATTATACAGTTTAATCACTTATTGGTGAGGTGAATGTTTAACTCTCAATCTATACAAGTATAAATCTGTAAAACTGTATATCTTGAAAACAACAACAATTTGATCCTTTTTGGGAATTTTGACCAATAAGTTCATCTCTTTTATTTTGTACTACATTTATTAAGATTTACAATCATTGCAATTGTATCCATGAAATCCATTTTTTGTCATTTTATTACTGTTTGTTTGACTAAAAAATGCTCATTCACATATGGTTATTGCTGTTTGTTGCTCCTAGAGAAATGATCAATGATACAAAGACATTTGTGAGAGTTTTTATCAAATAGAACTGCTTAATTTTGATACATAACTATAGATTGCTATCTTGATTAACAGAGACATCTCTCAGAAAAATTTAAGAATGAATGTATATTGGTAATTTGTTTATAGATATGAGCTGTCAACCAAAATGAATGGATGAGGGGGATATTCACTCAATTGCTTATTCACTACCCCTTATTTCCTTAAAGTCAGTTGATGAAACTATCCACTGGCAAATGGCTCTGCAAGTTAGAAAGGAAAGATTTAGTATTATTTTCTTGCACATGAAACAATGTGATGTCAGAAGCATCATTTTTTTAAAAACTATAAATATAGATTAAAATGGTAAAAATATTTGTACAATTTATTTATTTTTGTGTTATTTTAAGCACTATATGTCCTTCTTAAATATTAAATTATACATAAATTTGTCTGAAAGATAAGATAATGACATAATTTAATCCACTAGAAAGCAAATATTCTTTGCAGACATATAACACCATCTGTCAAATAATTTATAAAGTTTTGTTGCTATTTAAAATTTTTTTATATGTTTTACAATTTTTGTATATGTTCTGTTATTAAAAAATATATATTTAATAGTCTTAAACCCTAAGCACAACTCATAGAAATGGAAATCAAGAGGATTTATAAAATTTCATTGCAAATCTTTAAGATATTTCAGTTTAAAATGTATATGACACTAATGAGGATAAACAAATTATATTGATTTATCATCATATATAATATTCCATATTTAAATAAATATTATTATTATAATTTTAAAGAAACTTCATTCTATATGTCATATGAATTTTAAGAAATAATATCAAAAATTTTCTGAATTATATGTTTCCTATTTGTTGAAAATTCTTTATAAATTTAATTGTTTAATTAACCATTTTATTATTTCTTTTCTTTAATAGTTTCTTATGTTTAGTTAGTAATATGAATTTAAATTAAAAATTTTTGTTTTGAATTTAAAAATATAAATACTTTATGGAAAATTATAATTTAAGGAGAAACATTTTAAGCATCTAATGAGTTTGTTGTATGAAATAAAAATGTTTATCTTTTTTTAGCTATAGTTTAATTTTAACATGTTTTTGAGTTTATGTAATTTAAAGATTAATTACAATTTACTTATTAATTTATTATTCTGGGGATTTTATTTAAGACAATAAATATATAACAATTGCTAGTAGGAGCTAAATGTTTGTTTATTGATAATTTTATTACAAGGAAGATGGATGAAATTCTTAATATATTTAAGCATATTAGTACTATATTGGAAAAATAATCCAGAAAATGATAATTTCAAAAAATAAAAGAACTTGCATCTTGAAAATGAAATTATTTTTAAAATCCAAGATTTTTTCCAGGAGTTAGCAAACTTATTTTGTAGGCAGTATATCATGTATTGAAATTCATTCACACTAAATCAGTTTTTTTATAAAAAAATATAATAATAATTATCATAAAAATATTATAATTTACAAGTTACTACGTGATTAAAAAATAATGTATAGTGTAGAAAAAACAATATTATTTTTTTATACTCCTGTGTTGATTTTGTGAATTGATGATGGTTAAATTTATTAACCAAAAACATTTCTAAAAATAAAGTTTGTTTAACCTTACTGCTGTAGCAGTACTGATTACATTATTTATTTGGACTTTTGGATTTAAGCAATTTTCTGATAAATTTTATATTAGTATATAATGTTTAATATGAAACATTAAGCTACTTATGTTAGAAATTAACTATTGAATGCTTAATGTCTTATATTAGGTATTATTGGAAAATGAATTATTTATTAAATAGCATACCAAACTTATAAACTTTGTTATATCTAAAACAAAACATTTTATTATCTGAAAGTTCTAGACAATAAATATTCTCATAATTCAATGTTTAATAATTACCAACACAAATAAATAAAAAATGCAGCTGGGAAAATTTCTTCTTTAAATGTAGCATCAACTTTTCATTCAACAGTTCTAAATAAAAAAATTCACTAACCAATTTTGATAAAAATTTCAATAGTTTAACTTTTAACATAAATAGTTAACTATATTAGTTTCTATAAATTAAGGAACAAACAAAAAATTGGTAATAATTTTTTTTAAAAAGAGCTAGATATGCATCATTATTTTTTATATAATGTAATTACTTTTTATTCTTAATAAAAAAAATCTGATTAATCAGATATAAGTACTGCCATTCCCCATCTTATGCAAATAATTGGAACAGAAGTGTTTTATGTAAAAGATTATGACCAGATTTTTTGTACAAGTTGGAAAACTATTTTTTAACAAAAATACTGAATCAAAAATTCCCAAGGTTATGTTGATTACAGTGATTGTATCTACTCAATGTTGTGATGTCATATTGTTTGACTGAAAGGAAGACAATGCTTCCATGGAACACTATCATACCAGCAATATGATATTTAACAAATACTATACAAAAACATAAATAAATCAAGTAATATGAAATTTTAATAATGTAAACTAATGTGTTCCACTGATAATTTACAAATACAGTAGATATTTATGTTCTATTTCTGAAAAAAGTTATGGAAAATATTTTAATTTAAGTCTCATTTACATAAATCAAGTAGTACATAAATTAGGAAGAAGCTGTATTTAGAAATTGATATTTCAATAAAAAAAAATTAAACAATACTACTATTATAAAATTTAAATAGTTTAATATATCTTTTACAAATAAACTGTCAAGCAACAACATTTTCTATAAAATGCATAAAAAATGCATTATACATTGCTTATATTAAAATTTAACAAGTATTAATTAATAGCTAAATAATAATTATTAATTAATACTTGTAAATAACAGTTTTCTCAATTAAGTAATTAACCATTGATTAGTAGTTAATTATGTAGTTAACCAATCAATCCATAATTTTCTACACAAATGCCTTGAATAATCCAAAAAGAATTATTTGGCACAATTATTATCTTTCAGTTATTAGCAGTCAAATATTTTATTGTTAGAAAATGTTTTCAGTATACTCAGCATATTCCTTCTAATACTTACTAACCTGTATTTGACTGCTAAACTGAATTAAAGGTTAATATTTGGATTTGTTTAAGCAGATTTAGGGCTAATATACTAGGAATCACATGAATTAACAACTTTATTGTATTTAGTTCTAGTTAGAATAATAATTTCTGTTGTGTTGATGCTGTATCCCATGTCTATGTATGGAATCACTCAGGTATATTGATATGTCATGGCAAATGCAACAGTGCTCTAAATAATATGATTGAGAACTATTTATTTTTTGGGATTGTCAAATTTGGCTTGATTTGATGAAATTTGATGGAGTTTCAAAAAGCAAAATTATGTCTTAAGAAGATTATATTTAAAATTTTGTTTTTATCCACCTCATGGAAATGAAAAATATGCATAACATAATATTACAACAAAAATAATATCAAAAAACATTCAACAGCATATAAAAGCAATTTCTAATGCATTGACAAAATCAATGCATTAAAAATTGCTGCATTGAAAAAAATAATTTCATTATAATTTTTTTATATGAAAAGGCACTAAAATCCTAAGCTGTATTTTTTTATTTATATTGTTAGCTTATAATATTTCATATAAAAATTTATATATAGGCATTTTTTTGAGTTTTCAGATTTATGAATTTTTTTCAAATATAAAATATTAAAAAAATCATATTTATGATTTTTTAATACTTTATATTTGAAAAAACTACAATAAATAAATTCTAACATTTATAAAAAGGCATTTAAACATATATATATATACAATATAATACAATTGGTTTTATAGCAGAAACTCTGTTGTTTGCTTCGAAATTGGAAAATTCAAAATGGCAGCTGAGAAGTGGAAGTAGCACATCCTTTGGTTTTATTGGCATATTATATAAATTACTTCTATTCTTGAATTGTGCCTAAAATAGTAGTTCATCTGCATCTACTTATCTATCAATAATAATGAAGAATAAAAATTCTTTAATATTAATATAACAAATCATTTCTTATTATAATTTGCTTGAGTTTTATATTTTCATTTATGTAGATAAATAAATCATTGCTTAATCATATACTATTGATTTTATTGATCTTAATTTTATTGTAGTCAGATTGCATTTCTAAGAAAAAAATTAGTTTTAATATTATGTCTATGGGAAATTGATTCTTAGTTTATGAATTCTTATTTAATGAGCACACTCTAGGAACAAATAATAAAATTTTTTTTTGATATCTTAGACAAGTTTTGAGATATTTGAATAAATTTGAAATTTTTTGGAATTTTTTATAGTTAAAGTATGTAATAAATTGGTATGTAATAAGATTGTGCAAGTGCTATTAGTAATTCTCTTAAAATATTTTATTACATTTTGTGAAATGTATTATTTTAGTTATAATAGTCATGAAAATTTTGAATAAATTTGTATATTTTGAGTTATTTTATAAAATTCTATTCTCTTTAATAACTAAGCAACCATCAGCATTATTAAAAAAATGATATCAAGATTATTCTATTTCCTATTTATTTACAATAATCATCAGATAATAATTATCATCTGTTATTATTAATAATAACAGAAACATTTTAAAAATTGGGGTTTAGACATGGCCTGAATTGTACATACCAATTTTTGTTTGATCCATAATTGTTCTTTTGATTAACAGAGTATAATTTAAAGACATTTTAAAATAAACTATATTTAAATTTTTTAGTGTTGCCAACATTATTAAGTTATGAAGAAGAACTTCTGCGTTTAGGTTCCTTACAGGAAGAAAATGAAAATCTACATCACAGAGTATGTAAACAAACAATTAACTAATAAAATCTATCATTTTTATAGTTCTATTAATTAACTTTTTTTTTTAGATTGATAATTTAGAAAAACTTGAAGGACAAAAACAGATAGACAGTTCTGCAAATAATTATCAAGAAACTTCATCAGCAACTGAATTAATGGATGACTTTTATGTGATAGCACAGTAAATTATGTTTTTTTAATTTATATGAAATTTTAATAATTTCATATACTATATTTTAAGTTAATTTTAAAATAATCATTTTGGAATTTATTAATATAATAGAGAACCTCCAGTTGAAAGCCAATCAAAATCAATTAAAACACTTATCAAGAATATTAGTAGTGGTCTTCCTGCTTCACCAATATTAGGTAGACGACATCAAAGCCAAAGCCACAGTGAACTGAAAAAACAAATTACAGAGGAAACAACTGGTGAGATTATTATTTTAAACATCATTAAATAAATGTTTATAAAATTTAATTTCATTTTATTTAGGATCTTATCCAAAATTGAAACAGAGATCACCTAGTGTTCCAAGTTCACAGACATTTTCATCAACTTCTGTGGTAAAAAAGAAAATACAAGTGGAGCAAGAGACAAAAAAGAAATCCCAATCTCAAACAGTAATTAATTAAAATTTTTGAATTATTTTTTTATAAACACTATATCAAAATGAATCAATAAGAAAAAATAAACCTGTGTATACAAGTAATATACATGTTAAAATTATAAATAAATCTAATAATAAGATAATATATAGATTTTCAAAATGCAGAAACAATTGATTATTCGTTTATATCAGTTTTTATCATTTTTCAAAAATAATAAAAACTGATATTGCTGTACTGATGTAGTTTTTCATTTATCAAAAATGTGTACATAAAGGAAACCCAAAATTGGTACATATATAAAATATACTACTGGCTAATAATCAGAATCCCTTGTATAAAAATATTTATCCAACAGTAATCATGATAGATATTTAATGAGGCAAACTGTGTAAGCAAATATATGATAATGATTAGGGTATGTAATTATTCTTGATGGCATTGTTGACTTTATAGTAACATTACATGCTTGTTACAAAGATATCCAAAAACTCCATGAATAATAATATTTGTTGTTATGTCAATTCATTTTGCATAGCATGGACAATTTAGAGAGGCTTGAAACATTTTTCCTTACAGACTATACAGGAATGTGCTATAAGATTTAAGTGTGGAAGAATGTGCATGCACACAATATGATAGATACAGTTCTCAGTTTCTCAGTATAATTGGCTATAATTTTGCTCTCTCTTGAGAATGTTTGTTGTTATCTTATAGTTAAATTTTTATTTACTGTTGAAACATTAGGCAAGTAAATAATCTACAGTTTGATTCTATTTCTTTATAACTAAAAGAAATATATATTTAGATTCTTGATTTTTAAGCATAAGTTTTGGAAATAAACTAAGGTATGAAAAATTGAAGATGCATCATTTTCAAATTTTGAATAACATAATTTTATTAAATTTTTACTTAAAAATTTAAAAAATATAGTTAATATAATTAAAATATTGATATTCTAAAAAATTTGATTGTTATAACTGAAACATACACAGTATATATTCATATAAATTAGACAATTTTTTTGTTTTTGATATCTCAAAGTGTGGAGAATAAAATATTTAAATGTGTAAGTTAGAAAAAATCTATATATTTAAAATACAAGGCTATTTTCTTCTGACAATCTGCCTGTGACTCTTGCTTAATTGATTTTCATGCTTTTTGTTTCAGATTAAACTTCTTTGGCCACAGATGTGCCATCGCTAATTACTTTTTCCGATTAATGTTTGCATTTATTTATATAAAAGCAATATAAAATTTGATATGGCACATGCACTGTGTAGAAAACCATTCCAACTATTCACTCTGCCTTGGCGCTGCTGTTGCTGTGTTTACAAGTTTTATTTTTTGTAAAAGCGATAGTTATTATTTGAATATTTATCTCGTGTGAAAAAAAATGTTTAAAAAGTAAACAGAGAGATGAATTTATACAGTCAGTTCTGACAATCCGCCTGCGCTACCGCTAAAGACAGTACTCCTTTCTAATTTCAAATAATGGCGCCGAAACGAAGGACGTTAACTGGTTGTAGGGAAAAGAAAAGGAGATGTACAGAAGCATGTGTTTGATATGAACAGGAAAAACCATTTCAAATCAAATATAGATGTGCTGTTGCTG
>WUQG02012690.1:0-11794 GCA_011317285.2 Androctonus mauritanicus
TTTTGATCTTATGTAGCGTTGTGTTACTTCCAGTGTAACACAACGTTACATAACGTCGGTAGAAAGACTGGTGGGATAAGTTTTGATTTTGGCTTTACGTTTGTATTCATTATACTTTCTATTTCATAAGATAATGTAGTGTATAGTACAGTATAAGAAATTGTTCCTTTGTGGAAAAAGTTTGGCCGAGATTTCTTGGATTTTATGTATAAGTGCGACTGAACGACTTTGGGGAATACAAATGATAGCGTACAAATGCGAAAACGTATAAATGATAAACGTGCGAGTGGGATGATTTTACACGCAAAATCGAGTGTACAAAACATAACGTACAAGTGCGAAAAACGTAGAAATGAGAAATCGAGTTCTACTGTATATATAATTTTAATTATCATTATAACATTTTAAATCTTTGTTTATTACATATCCAGTGCTGTATGATTATTTTATACACATCACATAATTTAATACAATTAATAAAATTTTATAAAATAAAATAATTTATAATTTTAGTAAAATAAGACTTAATAAGTAAATAAATAAATATATATACAAAAACTAAATTAATTTAAATTTTAAACATCCACCAGACGTGTTCTTTTACTATTTTGATTTTAATAAAAAATCTACATTAATTTGTTTTTAATTATTTCAATTCATTCTTTCGGTAACAACTTTTAACTTTATAAATAACAATTTAAAATTGGTGTTAGTTTTCAGGTTTTATCATAATTATTATTGTGAAAACTAAAATTCTAATATCGATGAATAACGTTAAAAATATTATTTATTTGCGTACATAATAATTCCATTTTCTGTGAATGCCACTATACAGCAATACATTAAGAAATTGGGAAAAGCTATCTTTCATCGCAAAAATAAACAACTTCTAATATAATGGTTTATCAAATTCAATTTTTACATTAATATATTTTTTATTAAAATATTAGGTTGTTCATTGCATAAATCATTAATAAATAATATATATGTAAATTTATATCTCATATTTATTTGTAAAAATAACTAATTTTAACATAATAAATGAATTAGACTGAATTTATTTTTAATCATTAAAAGTTATGCATATTAATTATTTATAAAATTATTGTTGTTATTATTTCATTCATTTGGAACTTATTTAAATGACATTTTATTGATAAACGATAATTTTTTGTTGTTATAAAAAATTTTATCTATCCATTCAAATAATTCTTGCTGATGTATGAAGAATTAATACTGACTAATTCTAAGTGTAGATTTTATATATTTTATTTTATTAAAATTAATCGCTTATAAAATTATTTTTCATTTGATGATGGATTTATTTAAAGTTGGAACTATGACTAAGTGGAATATGGATCTAAAAACCAAAATTCGACATATATAACTAGAATTATTTTTACATATATATATATATTTTTTATTTCTATACAGTAGAACTCCTTTTATACGTTTTTGAAGGGGGTTGACAAAAATTATGTAGAAGTGAGATTAACGTTAAAAGGAAACTTTTTATTTTAACTTTAAATATTGAAAAATGCATTACAACTTAAAATTTAAAAAAAGTTAAACTACATACTGTATTACATATGTTTTTTGCATACATTAAAACAGGCCTGTCCAACACGCGGCCTTCGGGCAGCATGCGACCCTCCACGTTAAATTGTGCGGCCCGCCGGACGATTTTATATTTCTGCTGAAACTTTTGTATCTCATTGTATGTATACAAAAAATATTAAATAAAGGAAAATTTACAAGTGTCATTGTTATAATGCGCAAGTGCGACTACGAACGCCAGTTCTATATTTGTTTTCAAATAATATAAAAAATGCAAATTATTTCCCACAATTTGTAAGTGCTTACAAGTTGTATGTGCTTTTGGATCCACATATATTTGTGAAACATTTTTTTCGAAGATGAAATTTACAAAAAGTTCATCACGGGCTTCGTTAACTGATGCCAATTTAGAAAACCAGCTAAGAAGTGCAACGTTGAACATAAATATAGATTTACAGAAATTAAGCAAAAGAAACAAATATCTCATTAATTAAGATTCGAGAGTTAATTATATTGAATCATAGTATAACAATAAAGTTTTATTCATTTCGTATTTATATTACATTTTTTAAAAGCATGTTTACCTAAAGTGGCCCATGAAACCATTTGGGTTGGCCAGGCCTGCATTAAAACTTAAAATTAAGAAGTTTAACTAACCATGATGAGCTAATACGGTTATTTTGGCATAAAGAAAGAATTGATTGAAGTTTTTTGTTTGGATGTAATCCTACATTCATAAATCGAGCCTTCATACACAACTGCTGCACATATCTTGTCCTCACTAATATTTTTTGATCTTATATAACGTTGTGTTACTTCCAGTGTAACACAACGTCGGTAGAAAGACTGGTGGGATAAGTTTTGGTTTTACTTTTTCATTCATTCTACTTTATATTTCGTAAGATAATGTAGTGTGGAGTATAACAAACTGTTCCTTTGTCGAAAAAGTTTAGCCAAGATTTCTTGGATTTTATGTAGCTATAAGTGCGACAAAACGACTCTTGGGAATAAAAATAATAGCGTACTAGTAGCGTGGGGTGACATTTGCCGATAGGGAAGCTGTGTTTCCATAAAAATTATAAACAAATACTAAAAATGTCAAAAATAAACAGTTTATTTATTTTACACGAAGCATACGAGACGGCTCGTATCTCGAGACACTCGTAAATCGAGGTACCACTGTATATTTATTATTTATATTTTAGAAAATACAAGGTAAGCGGAGCTTCCACAGCTTCCACGGACTGCACGCCACTGTAGCGTACAAATGCGAAAACGTGCAAGCGGGGTGGTTTTACATGCAAAATCGAAAGAGCGTACAAAACACAACGTACAAGTGCGAAAAACGTAGAAGTGAGAAACGTATAAACGGGGTTCTACTGTATCACAGTTTTATTTTCAATTAATACTATATTACATTTTTAATTTTAGAAAAAAATATTCGGAAAATCGTAATATTAAAAACGTAAAATCTGCGTTATAGTTTGGCTACGACAATATTTATGTTGTTGACATTTATTTTTCGTTGTTTTATTCAAGGTTTTATTATATGTACAGAAAAAGCATTTTTTTTTTTTTTTAACCTATCCACCTTGAGTTCTAAATAAATAAAACTTATGGATATTTTAACTAATTGTATAGCTTCAGAAATAAACTTTTATACGTTTTTATGTGCACCGTTTAATCCTTATTATAAATTTTTTAAAATTCATTAACAATTTAAAAGTTTCTAATATTTTTCACACGCATGGAACACTTTCTGACGCAACTTGTTTTCATTATTATTAAGCGTCTACAAAATAATTATATTCACCTTATAAATATGAACGAATTGATAAGAATTAAGGTCGATTCACGCTATACGGAACGGCAACGTCACGTCAAAATATTGTAAAATAATTTTAAAGATGAACGTTTACACATACAGGTAACGGCACGTATCGGCAACGTCACGGAACGTTTAGATTCGTCGAAAAGAACATTTTGACGTGACGTTGCCTTACAAGTGTGAACAAAGGAACGGCACGGCAAGTGTGAACGTGTTCTGCAAAATACTTTTTGCTTATTTTAAATTTTTCATTATGGTATCATTGCTAATTTTCTTTTCGTAAATTTGGACATGATTTCAAACGGAAAATGTAATAGGAATCGCCCTGTCTATCGAGAAACAAACATGAAAACCGATAATGCAGGACCGATGTTGATGTACAAAGATAAACGTGTGCGATTGGTGCAAATAGAGATAGCAATATCCACCTGACACTGCTGATAACAGTGACGTTCTGTAAAGTGCGAATCTACCTCAAAATTTACGTGACGTTGCCGGTGGGTGAGGTTCCGTAAAGTGCGAATCTACCTCAAAATTTACGTGGCGTTGCCGGTAGGTGACGTTCCATAAAGTGCGAATCTACTTCAAAATTTACGTGACGTTCCGTCAAGTGCGAATCTACCTCAAAATTTACGTGACGTTCCGTAAAATGCGAATCTACCTCAAAATTTACGTTACGTTGCCGGTAGGTGACGTGACGTTGACGTTCCGTAAGGTGTGAATCGGTCTTTTCGCAAAACAAACTCTACAATACTGCACGATATTTTATTATAAGCTCCATCGCAACTGTTTAACCTATTCATTACTGTATTTAAAAACGTGTACAGTACTTTTAACTGGTATAATATTTAGTATTAATTTAAATCAATATTTTAATATACAGCAATTATATTCAACTAACAACAAAGCATAGCATAAATATTTATTCCTTGAAGTAACATCTATTATCATATATCCTGTGTATATATTTTGCATGAGTAAAATTTATTCCGATTGTTAAATGACCTTCGCATGACAATATATATAAAAAAACATCACTGAAGTTGTTTTGATTACTGTATGTTTGTAAACAAATACTTAAATAATTTTCGAAAAATATAAATATCATTATTTCTAATTTTGATGATAAGATTATTTTAAAGAGCAATTAAAAAAAAAAAAAATCCATTCAAATACTCGATAAACTCTTTATATAAAATTTTTTCTTTACGTACGAAAACGATATATATCTTCTAAAACTTATTTAAAGAACTTAATTGTGATATCCGTTAATTTATTTAGCGTGGAAATATCTCCATTGATTGATCGAACATTAAATCTGACACTGGTGGCCAGATGCCAAAATTGGTTCCCACACACAAAATTACCTAAACTGCAGATGTTTTGATTATGCTAAAGATATATAAAGATTGTATATATTATCTGATACTGTATAGCCGTTATCTATTTAAAACATAATATATCTTATACAGTTTGAAAGTAAGCCAATATTTAAATGGTTGGCTAAAATTTCTTTTTTTTTTTGGTATTTTTGACTAGTGGTTTGGCAAAATCACATGGATGATATTTTTGCTTTTCTTTTAACAACATAGCAGAATAGTTGTTCTTTTAATTACATAGTTAAAAGAATACTCTTAAGGAAAAACATCACAATGTTCAATTTTAAAAACTTCTGTTTATTTCTGACTTTG
This sequence comes from Androctonus mauritanicus, assembly GCA_011317285.2. NCBI lineage: Eukaryota > Metazoa > Arthropoda > Arachnida > Scorpiones > Buthidae > Androctonus > Androctonus mauritanicus. The sequence continues at coordinate 5,077 of WUQG02012690.1, forward strand.
ATTTTCTTTCCAAATCATTCTATGTCATCAAATAATTCCATTATTAATGACCATCATCAAAAATTAAACTGCATGTAACACTTACATAGACTATAAATAACTAATTGAATTCAATAAGATTATCTTAAAAGAATTAATGAATACTGTATAAACAATCAGATAAATGTAGAAGTAATTCATATAAATGTTAGTTTTCTGTATTCGATAATAATTTAAATTTTTTTCATAATACATTAAACACATTCTCGGAACAAGACAAATAAAAGTCACAATATTATTTGTAATTCATCACAAGTATTTGAAAAATATCTTAGATTACAGTTCGTCGGTAAATCCATTCAATTATAAAATCATTTTAAAATGTATGCATAGCACAATATACAAATATCTCCTATCATCAAAAATTTTTTAAAGAATTATTTACATCTTTAAAAATTCTCTCTCTTTTCTTAAGAAAAGAAATTATCGTAGTATACCTGAATTAATTATAGATGATTAAATACATAATAACAGAATTAAGCAAAAACTGTTATTGTACATATTTTTAAAGTCAGGAGAAAACAATAAATGTCAAACTTTCCAATCATTTTGAATATGATATTCAATATAGCAAATAAAATAAAAGGAAATATGAATATAATTCAGTTTTATTTTTGCAGTTTTGTTGTTTTCATCGTGAAATTTTTTTTATTGTTATTATTATAAAAGTTCTACCATATCACTTTTGCTTATTTGTTTTTTGTTAGCAAGCATAACAAGATTATACAAATATTACTTAATTTTCAGAACTATTCAGTTTTACATGTTTTTTTTCAATAATTTTTGAGATACCAGCATAAATACATTAATATATGATTATAGTTAAATCATTTTCATCATTGCTGAATAAAATTCAATATAATTTCAATTTAAGTAACTGTTTCGATAATGTAAAATGATCAGATATTTAAGTTGGCGAACAAATATTTGAATATTTTGGCAAGTGAAATATTTATTCTACTAATTTATTATTATTTATTTTTGCTTAATATACATTTCTCTGTGCCTATTACAAATTACTAATTATTAAAATAACTATTTCAATTATATTTCATTTTTCTTCCGATCAACTGATCGACATTAAATTTAGTTTTACAGCCATTATCAATCTAAATAAAAAATTAAAATACTATCCAACAAGACATAATTACGGCAAATATAATTTGTAAATAATCTGATTGCATACTCGATATAAATTACTTTATTGTGTACGAACTGACTGATCTCCATACATCTAAATATATTCCCATAAGATATTTTATTATCGAAATGACTTTTAGAATTTTAAAACAATATTTTTTATAAATACATAAAGAGGACAAGACAATTATTAAATAAAAAAGTATTGATGACAATGCAATGGCAATGATTTAAACAATAAAAGCATATTTTAAAACTAAGATGTATATTTAGCTTAAATCACTTTAAATCCAAACAAAAGAAAGAATATGTCAATTCTTCGATTAACTGAAAAAACTTTTTATTGGTAACTTACTCAAAAATTTTAAATATTTATTTAACAAAGATAATATAAAAATCTTACTGTTCTTAAAAAATTATTATATATAATCATGATAATAAACAGTAAAAAAAATATCCATTTTTTTTTATGAAGACACTTGGAAGTTTCTTATAGAAAATGTTTGATATATTCTCTTGAAAGAACAACATAAATATGAAATTATGATTTTCATTCTTAGAAATATTTAAACTGATATAGATTTTATAAACTTAAAATTCAAGTTTTTAAGTGTTATCAGCAATTGTAATCATCATAAAATAAATAACTAATATCTTAACTGTAACAGATAAAAGATAGCATTAAAATATAGTTTCAATTGCTTTTTGGACTAAATTTCTACATTAAATAAATAATTATTATAATCAGGAAGTGACAATTCTTAAATATCAGATGTAAGACTTTATAATTAATATATAAACAAGTAATTTTGTTTTTATTTAATTTTTTCTTGTAAAGATTCAATTTACATATCCAATATCAATGTTATCTATAAATTGCTTTTTCAAATTAATTTAAACTTATATTTAACTTTCTTTCCAACTAATGTTATTCGAATAAAAATAAATAACACTGATCAAGAGAGAAAATTTTATTACAAAAATTTTTTCGACTTATTTGCCACATCATCTACAACTGAAGACCTCACAAGTAGATGGAAAATGTTTCTATAATAAAATTCTCTCTCTTGATCAGTGCTGTTTATTTTTATTTTAATTTTATATCAAGAAGTAAAATATGAATAACATTGTTCTGCTTATGAATAAGTACATTACATGAAAGACTAAAAATTATAAACAAAGAAATAATGCACAAAACCTGATGGAAGTTATCAAAACAAGTACAGTAAAATAACAGAATAATAGAAAAAAATTATTTTCTGTGTTAATACTGGATATTAAAATTCCTAACTAAATCCAACAAAAAAAACTGTTTTTTATAAATTTAGTTGATTTTTCCCAATATTGAAAATTTAACAGAGATAAACTATTTTCAAGAAAACAGGATTGAAAATATTGTTGTGTGATAAACGTTATTAAAAATATATTTTTTAAAAATGGTATTTGATTTCATTAATGAAACAAATTTTTATTGTTTACAAATATTTAAAAATCCTGTTTCTTCAAAATATTGTTAGTTAATACATTAATAGAATACATAAAAAAATTATTGAAGATATATTGTCTAATATAACCTTATAATTTTGACCAATTTTTTATAATCCTATGTAATATGCAAAATTAATTTATTAATTATGTATACATATATTACTATGTATTATACATTTTTGCTATACACACATACATGCATGCATACATACATAACAAAAATATAAAATACATAGTAATGAATTAATATAGATCATAGATAAAAAAAAAAAGTATAAATTTTCATAATTCGTTCAATGTTAACAAATTTCAATTAAAAAATTTATCTAACATAGTATATAGATAGAGGAAAAATAATAAAACTGATCTAACTGCTAAACAATGTCCAATTAATGAAATGTTCTGTTTACACATTTTGTACCATTGTCCTCACAACCGGTTTCTAACCAGTACATTCAGTACTAATAAATGCTGAATCGTATTTTTCCCAAAACAGCATATAAAAATTAAAGAAGAAAAAGAAAAATAACGATAATTTTCCTCCAAAGAACATAAACATGCTCATACATTTCTATGACATATATCAATACATTAATTAAAATAAAATTATTACGTTTGTTATGAATGATAGACAATTACAACACTAATAAATCACAATGAAGTAAATATGTATATACGTGTACGTATACAATATATACATTAATGGCTACAACTTCTATCGAATTCACAGTCGTAGTAATTGGCACATTTAGTCCTGGCCGATGAATGAAGACCTAACTGCAATCTCCTAACAGCTTCTTTCACTAGAGAACCTTCGTTTAGTAATTCTTGTAATAACTGATAAGGATCAGTAGTACCCGTTTTCTTTATTTTCGTTCGACATACCTCGTGTATGGGATCCGGAGATGCAGTACTTCCATAGGATTGCTTGCTACTGGTTTTTGTTGGAATTCTATAAGGAGACATCCTCTTTTGTTTGGAACATACGAGATGACAAGGTCTGGATTTCAACCTTAAATTATGCTGCAATGCTACAACTAAATCCTCAACGTCTGTTTGAACGATTTCACTACTCGTGTTATCCATTTGTATTAAATTAACGTTCATTCTACGCATTCTGTAATACTATCCACCGCACACCATGTGTACTCAACTCTCTCTGTTTTTGTTTTGGAGTTCACGGACATGCGCTCACACACCTTTCTGACGTTTTAAGCCACTGCACTTTACGTTAACGGTTATTAGCTAATTATAATAATTAAGCAATGAAATTTTAATTAAAATATAATTAAACAATAATCGGTTTTAGTTTGCGAAATTTTGATATTTTAAAGTTTCAGCTGAAGGTTTTCTGTTAAACACTTTTGTATAAATCATCGATCTATAGTATAAGCCATATATCGATGGTATAAACAAAGTTTACGGTCGTAATATGTCATAAATATTGTTTTGCTTATTATTTTATTTATTTCTATATAAATTTATAAATGTTGTTTATAATAATTTTTTCCCTCGAAATAAAATTTGTAAGTTTTCGCTTTAATAAAAATAAAATTTAATGTATCAAAATTATTTTCTTCCGAAACGACTGTTATGCAATAATCATTGATATCTATGATAAAAATTGGACCAAATTATTTTAAAACTTTAAATTATTTACAACTTTTAATTTTTAATGCTTTTAAACTCAATTTAAAAAAAAAAACAATATTTCATATTAAAATGTCAGTTTAAATTATTCAAATTACAGAGTATTGAATATTATTTGAATACAATATTATTACTTCTATATCCTTTCTGTTGATCTCATACTTTAAAGTCCATCCGACGACTTCACGAGTGTGGGCGGCCTATGGCCAGAATCATTTTAACGATTGTTTATTTTTCTCACAAATAGTTTAAATAATCGACTCTAACGTATTGGTCGCATAAAAATGCTTTGCCTTTCCACTCGGAGGATCCAGATTCGATTCTGGAGTCCTTCTTGGAAATTTTTTTCATAGAATCCGAGCCCAGCCATCGATCCTCGCCTCCACAATCCGGTTGACTCTTTCGCAAGGTTGGGCAATTTGTGGAAGGAATTATTATGTAGAGTATGCAATTTAGTACTCTAACTGACTGGAAAATGGCAACTAAAACAAAATAAGATCATATGGATAGTCTCAATAGAAGCCTGCTGAGCTATGACAATTCCTGCGGAGAGTTAGCCAGATTGTAGAGGACAGGAATCGACGGACCAAACCCAGACCCTATGAAAGAAAGTTTCAATTATGGGTCCCACCCCTTGAAAGAAAGTTTCAAGGGGTGGGATCCGATAATCGAATCGAATCCGAATCCTCAAGAGTGGCAAGCCGAAACTTTTCCACGCGCCTACTGTCTGACCTATGACAGGTTTGAATTCATGTCTTTTTTTGCATATTTTACGCCTTTTCCAATCAGGAAAATTACTAAGGGAGGCCAGTTCCAATCACGGGCTGCACCCACACCCGTGGAGAGGGGCCGGATGGTGAAGGACTTAGTAATCAATAGGTTGGGAAGTGGCACCATCTATTGGCAAAAAACTTTGTTATTTATCTGATGGCAGACTTTTCTATAAATATGGGCTGACCATCGGGTTGACAAAAATGCAAAATCGTGTAAAATTCAAAGAAAGGCTGTAAAAAAAAGCAATGTAATATCAGGTCTCATTTATATATGAGAAATGTTTTTTGGTAACAGATGTCGCCGTTTTTCTCTCGGGTAGAGTATTAAGTAGCAGAACAAAACAAGTCCTTCCATAAGTTTAATCCATCCTTGCGGAAATGTCAGCTAGACTGTGGAGATGGATATCGATGGCAGAACCCTTTGATAAATATTTCCAAGGTATAGGACTCAAAAATCGAACCCATTTCCATTAAAGTGAAAACCTGAAACGTTTCATGTGGAAACGCTTCAAGTTTTCACCAAAACGTTTCCACCCAGCCAATCCGGCAGATTATGAGAAACATTAATCTAAAAGTGCAAGTATCGATTTTGGAACCTTATTACTAGATCGAATTGAAATGCTTCGATTTCCTCTGAAGGCCCCAAGTTTGAGTATTGGTCCAATGCTATATTCAAACTTGGAAATAGTTATCATGAAATCCGGGCCAGGTCCATCGATCCTCGTTCTCCACAATCTGACTAACCCCTTTGCACGGATGAGCAGCCTGTTGAAGGACTTATTTCTCCCCATCACTTAATACTCTTACTGAATAGAAAGTGACATAGTCCATTGACCAAATATAACCGTATTCCTTTGTTGGATTTGCCAAGTGGAAATGCATCGGCTTTCTACTCTTGATGCCGAGTTCGATTCTCGTATCCTATCCCTTAAAAATGCTTAATAATCATCATGGTAATTACCTATGGGTAATCACCAAGAATGTTTTGATAATCACCACTGATTGGAAAGTGGGGTCATCTGTTGATAAAAAACCATTCCTGGTCGCAAGGAGGGCCGCGATGGAAAATATTGTGCTTCCAATCTGGAGAATTCGGGTTCAATTCCTGGATCCTATGTTTTCAAATTTTTAAGGAACGGTCTACGCCCGGTTGAACCTGTCGAAGCTCATTTTCTACTTGACTGTTGACCTCAACCAAAATTCCCTGTGGTAGTCAATGAAATAGTCCTCCGCTTATTGCTCTTAATACCTACCTATTGGAAACAAGCGTTAAACCAAATTGTATTAAAAGTAATCATTGAAAAAACTTTTAACTTACAAGAGTTTGGATTCAGCCTTTGATCCATATCTTCTCATCTCTCACTGACAAATGTAGGAAACTGACGTTAAACTATTAACTGACTACTTCTTTTGAATTCTTGAACTTATTTGTTACCATTAAAATTTTCATGAAAATGAAAAAAAATTTAAATATTGGCCCGATGGCCGAGTGATAACGCTGTCGGCGTGCCACACAGGAAGACCCGGGTTTGCGTCCCGGGTCTGGTAACTCCTGAAAAGTTTTTCGGGATGCTGGGCCCGGCCCGGCGATCCCCGTCCTTCTCCATCCAGCCTCCTCCACGGGTGTG
>WUQG02012701.1:0-11792 GCA_011317285.2 Androctonus mauritanicus
CACAACCCGAGTAAGCTCGTTCGGCAGACGAATGTCCGTTTCGTAACACGTAATTATCAAACACCAAGACGGAGGACATGGAAGTAAGGTAACTCGTAAAATAAAATATAATACTTTAAATAATAAGTGAATATAATGATAAAAACAATAAAGAGCATAACAAAATAATAAATAGGACAGGTCAGAGCTATCCTCTTCACAAGATTACATCACTGAGTGTAATCTCTATCATTAAGACTAAAATCTCATCTAACATAATAACAGATAAATGGGCTGTATGCTGAACCTGTATATTACAATGGAGATTTTGAAATCTTTTTCCCAGATAGTGCAAATGAGTTCTTTGTCTGGCAGATGTGTTCTGTAACAGTATAACATAACTTTAAGCAATCAGGCACTTGCAAAAACATATCCTAACAATTTCTCTTGGTACTCATTTATAAGACTTTTCTAAGTGCATAAAGAGCATGTGCAGTTCCTTTATTCTTCTGAGATACCAAATCATTATCTAATATATTGAATTAATAAGATCTATTATAGATTTGCCTCATTAGAAACAAAAAAATGAGCTTTTCCAATTGATAAATTTTTGCTATCTTCAATATAGTAATCCATGACTAAGCAGTTTTGAAACCTCTATAATTGACACAGTTCTCTTTGTTCTTATAGATTGGAACTAGAATGTTACTTTATCATTTATCAGATATGTATATAATAGATATAACAAAAATTTAATAAAATTTACTCTTGAAAATAATTACAAGTATTCCTCCTATAACACGGTAGATAGGTTCTTGAAAACGTGTTGTGTGAAACCTTGTTATATGAGACCCAATACAAAAAGAAGAGACATTCCAAACCTAATGAGAAATAAATAACTTTAATTCCACATAAGAAACTTAATTTTTATTAGGAATATTAATAATACAAAACACAAAGAAAAAATATATATGTAAGACCTTTAAAAAACAATATACATCAAACAAAAATAAAGAAAAAAGTATACAGCTTATACTATATTCATTTAATAATTATATCATCTTTACTGCTGGTCATTAAAAATGAGAACGTTTTTTCTTTTTAACAATATCAACTTCACTTTAGGAACTTTTTTCTACATTTAAAATTTGTGTAATTTCTGCTCTCTTTACAAAATCTGTAATCTTGGTTTGCTTGTCCTTACAAGATTGTTGTAAATTTCATGGTATTAGCATAAGCAATTTTGCAGCTTCCTTTCAAAATTTTCAACTTCTTTCTGCCGAAGGGTGTACATTCAAGAAAAGTGATTCTAACTGTTTGACTAACTTTAGGCCTTTCTGCAATTTTTTTAGTGTTAAATTATTAACTTTACAATCTTCATCAGTGCTATTATCCTCAGAATTGATTTGGTTTATTTTGGATGCCATTTCCACCAGATCTGCTTTGTCAACTTCTTCCACTAATAAATTTTGAATATCCTCAATAGGTATATCCACAAAACCTTCTCTTCCAATCGATTTTGCAAGTTTTAATATACCACTCATTTGATCATTTTCTGCTAATTCAAGCACATTTTCTGTTTGAACGGATGCTGGCCATATCTTTTTCCAACATGCATTTAATGTTGATATTTTTAGTTCTTTCATTGATAGGCATATGATTTCAATACAATGTGTAATTAAAAATTGCTTCCAGGCTTCCATTACATCAATAGATTTTGAATCAATTAGTCTAAAATCTATTGTAATGATCTTCTGATGTAACACGTTTTAAAGATATAATACTTTGTTCATTGCTCCAATGACTGGAGCAATGCAGTAGTGTTGGGTGATAGAAACAATACTTGCACATTAGGATGACTTAAATCTTGTGGATGACCTGGCTCATTATCTAATAGTAACAGTGCTTTGAAATCCAAATTTTTCCACTTTAAATAATTTTCATCCTGTGGCACAAAACAATTTTGAAACTATTCTCTAAATAAATCTCCAGTTACCCAAACTTTTTGATTTGCTTTCCAATATACTTGTAATATGTTTTTATTTACAACTTTAAGTGCATGGGGAATTAAAAGATCTATAAAACTATCATGGGTTTCTCCATAAAATCCCCCGATGCTTTACTGTACAAAAATAACATTATATCATCTTTTAATACCTTAAATCCAGATGTAGTTTTTTGTTTTTTGAAATAAATGTTCTATTAGGCATTCTTTTCCACCAAATGCCAGTCTCATTGATATTAAAAACTTGATGTGTATCCTTGCTCTTTGATAATTTTCCTTGATGTGTATCCTTGCTCTTTGATAATTTTTTGAATTTTTTCTGGATATGTTTTGACAGTTTCATGGTCAGCCATTGTATTTTCTCTTTGAATTCTTATGCTATGTATTGAAAAACACTTTTTAAATTTCTCAAACCATCCTTTACTGGCAACAAAATTTAGTTACACAGAAGGTTCTCCATTTTCTTTAAGATATTTATAAATTTTAAGAGCTTTTTGTTTAGTTTTATTACTGTCCAATGGGATTATTTTTTGGCAGCTATCATCAATTCAAATGCTGAATGCTTTTTCCATTTTCTCAATTATTGGCACATGAGGTCGACCTGCCACTTTTGTGGATATCGAAGATCCTGCAGCAACAGCACTTCTAATTTTCTTTTCATTTTTTATATGGTTCAGATTGTTGCTTCATTTAAGTTTAGATTTTTTCCAATATGCAATATTTTCTCTCCTTTTAAAAGGCAATTCAAAATTTATATTTTTCTTCTAAAGAAATGAATTTCATCTTAAATGTTGTTTTATTTTTGTCAGACATAATTTGGGCCTGAAATTTAATTTATCAAAAATTAATTCTAAAAACAAAACTGTTATGACCATAAGCAAATATCTCTCACTTTACAGATTTGTATTTAATTATGAAAATTGTATTAGATTTACTGTGTTATAGTTAAAAATTGAATAGTCAGAATCATTTGTTTAATTTTACATTATAATCAATTAGAAGCACCAATTAATTCTGATTTTTTTTACCAACCCACTACAAAACAATCGTTCTTTAATACATATTCAAAAAAATGTATGAATAAAAAAATATATTTTTATCTTATGCTGTCAGAACTAATAGTAATCCTTGATGATCTTATTCAGTTTGAAACTTTAAATCTGTATTTATTATGGAATCTGTTATATTAACAATACTGTTTAGTGAGGTTTTTTTAATGTTAAAAATATTGGGCAAAGAATTCAATGCCTTTCATTATGCTTAAAGATTTCTGATATATTTATATATTTTTACTTCATATTCCTCTTTGGAAGAATAAAAACTTACTTTTTTATCCAAGAACTGTACATTTGGAACACAAAATACTCAAATGGCAACAATTAATGCAATTTCAGAATTAATTCAATTTCAAATCAAAATCAAAAATAGACTGTGTATCGTCCTCTCCTAGCAAACTAGAAAAATTGCATTTATGACTGATTTTAGCAAATTATTTACCATTAATCATTTCATTTTGTGTGTGTATTGTTTCCCTAGTATGGATTTAAAAAATTAATAAAAATGTTATGTTGTAAGAAAGTAAATGCAATTTTCTAAATGTGTTAATTAAAAATCATATTGTAGAAGTACTGTGTTATGTAAGGGTTTCCACAATTTTCGTATCATGTTGGAGCGAAATTATATTGTAGGAGAACGTGTTATAGAAGGGATATCTGTACTTTACGTTTATCTTTTTTTTTAAAGAACTACCATAGGATAAGTCATAAATCTCAAAGTCATACCTCAGTCATAAATCTCAAAGTCACTGAAATAATTATCATCAAAATAGAACAAATCTTTAAGCATAATTAAAGGCATTGAATTCTTTGCCCAATATTTTTAACATTAAAAAAAACCTCACTAAACAATATTGTTAATATAACAGATTCCATAATAAATACAGATTTAAAGTTTCAAACTGAATAAGATCATCAAGGATTACTATTATTTCTTGATATAATAATAAGCAGATTTTTTAATATCAAAAATCTTGTAATATCAAAAAATTATGGATTATTATTCATACTACCCAATCCATAATGAAAGAAATACATTTGTCATGGAATATAAAAAATTTGTTACTCAAACAACAGACTAAGCACAATAAAACATAGAAATCTATGCCATCAAAAAGAAAATACTTTTGAACAAATACTTGTTAAAAATAATAAATTATTGGGAACAAAAATTTAAAAAAATAAATTTAATATTCCTTTTTAAAAAAAAGTATTTTTCTATTGTTTTCATATATCTTAGGGATTTTGAATAGTTATAGTTTGTTACACAATACTAACAGGTGCTCCTCAAATTATGAATTTAAATCATAGATGAGTTTTGTTTGCATTCAAGTACTATAACTTGGCCCCCAAAAGTATTGAAATAACTTTATATAATATGTTTTATAATACATTTCATAATTGGGCAAGTTGAGTTTCTTCATGGGTTTGAATAAAATATTTTAATTATAAAGTGAGGGTTTTGTTTTGAAGTATCATCTTAATATGCTAATTGTGTGATTTTATATTATATCATTGTTACAGCAATATATTATTGCAATGTTTAAAATTTTTGAAGAGCTTTTGAAATTTTCTGAAATTTGAAAATAAAATTTTACATTTACGAGTATGAATGTTAGTAAATTGAGGAACCCTTGTATTAGTATCACATTGAACTTAAACAACAAAATCCAAAAATAACATATATTTAATAGATAAAATCAAACACCACAAAAAGATTTAAACACTTTGTTTTCTTATTAGAAATAGTTCCAAAAAATGAAGCACTATAGCAAAAGTAGAGGGTTAGCATGGCATTGCTAACCCTCTACTTTTGCTATAGTGCTTCGTTAAATATAGTTCCAAAAAACGAAGCATTTTGCTATAGTGCTTCGTTTTTTGGAACTATTCATAATAAGAAAGCAAAGTGTTTAAATCTTTTTGTTGTGATAGTTGATTAGATTGGCCCATACTTATTTATATATGTGCGTGTGTGTGTATGACTGCTAACTAAATTGGTAGCTAGCAGTTTATTGGATAAAAACTTTGTACTATACACTGCTGTGTAAAAATTATTTAATTTATGGGAGTTCAAATCAGTCAAGTCTTAGCATAATTGAGTCTCTCAGAAAACAAACTGATTGAAAAATTTATAAAAATTGGAGTTAATTTTAGGACCCAAGTACATGATTTGTGTATGTATGTCCTTGGGAACTAAAACTGAGAAATTTACAAAAAAAACAGTATTAATCAGTTTGGTTTCTGAGACACTCAACAATGCTTATTTATCCATAATAGTTCATTCTTCAATAGGATTATCCCATCAACAATTTATTTGTTTGAGCTTGTGACTGTTTTTTAATCGATTTAAGAGCAAATAGTAATCTTTGATAAACAAGATTTATTAATTAGAGAAATTAAATTCTTTGTGTTAAAATTTTGTATTCATTATACAGTATTATACTAAAACTAGGTGAGAAATTTTAAATAGGATGAAATTTTTAAAGCCAGACATGCTATGCAGCAAACTTTCATTTAAAAAAATCCTATTTATAAAAAGTATAGTATAAGAATGTATTTATCTTTTTAGCTTGTTTTATATTTAGATTTTTGAAAGCTAAATTACTCCTCTAATAGAAGTATGGTTCACTTATCTCCCTACTGGAGAGAATGTTTGCCCATATCCCTCTAATAAATAAATTGCATAAATTGAAATAGGAAAAAATCAGTTAATTTTTAATAAGATGTTACACTTTTAGATAATGGAAATCAAAAATTTTTATAAAGCAAATCATTTGAATAAATATGAGAAAGTACTGTATATAATACAATATTTCATCATAAAAATTTCATTTAAATATTTCTTATAAACTAAAAAAATTAATAAGAATGTTAATATATTAATAACAAATTGAAAGAAAAAGATAAATAAATAACTTTTATAGTATAAATCCAAATACATAATCTTAAAAACAGATGTATTTTAATAGTCTACTGTTTTCCTTTCAGTTGAAACTGATTAGTTTTTCATAAAGGCTAATTTCTGCTTGTGATTGTTTTCCAGATTAATTAATAATACAAGTTTGATTTGTCTTAATTTATTTGATACTTAAAGATGATCAAAAATAAAACTTTTTCCATCTGAAAATGTGGTTGACAAAAAAGTTATAAAATGTATTTTTTTATGGCAAAAATGTTGCATAGCATATAGCAATAATACTTAAGTTATAACTTATTTGCAGCTGCTTGAAAATTGGTCTTTTCTTTATAATTAACACAAATTTAAAAATTTTTCAGTTTCAACGTCATGTTGAACAACTGAATGCAAATTTAGAACAAGAACATAAAGAATTAGAAGAAAAACGTCGTGCCTTTGAAAAAGAAAAAACTTTAGAAGAGTAAGTTTTTTTAACAATAAAAATTAAATTTTATACAAAAATTGAAAAATCCAAACTGAGTTTATTCAGGTCTATCCTGAAATTATGAAATGGAGTGTTCTGATACGATTACAGGTTTCTCTCACTTTACAAAAGGTTTCATAGGAATGTTCACTTTCATAAACTGAAAAACCATAAAGCAAAGAAACAATTTCAAAAATTTTTCCCCATATAAATTAATGGGACTTTCCTGGATTTAAAAAATAACCTACCAAATAAACACCCAATATCTAAAACAGTAAAAGCAGTTATATGATAAGTACATTATTTCTAAGCTGGGTATGTACACTATAGTTTCTATTGCAATTAAGCCACAATACTGTACTTGGTTACTGTATCTGGTGGCAATGACTGACCCATAAAAGATATTGACCAGCCTGTGAGGATTTCAATGTGAAAGTTGAAGAATGGGTTCAATGGCCTGGAGGTGTGGGATCCAGGATAGTAAGCTATTATATTACTATGCAGTCATCTGACTGACTTTTTTTTTTTTGTAAAAGCAAGCCTTCGTTAAGTTGGAAACTTTTAACTTAGTACAAATCAATATTTTCCACTCTTGGGGGTTGTTTGTCATGCAAAGAACTTAGAAGCAATAAATATTTGAACAAATAAAAGTGTAACTAATAACCATGAGTTATGGTTCATCATAAAATATTTAATGAATGAGATATTAGAAAACACTTGCCTGAACTATAAGCCACGAAAATATTTGTAATATATTGTGAAAAGAAAGATTAATTTTTGTAAGTATGATATATATGTTTTAGTTTTAATTTTATATACTAAGCAAATATTAGTGAGCTATAGATTTTTTTGCTATTTTAGATTCTTTGCATTCTTATAGTTTTTATTTTAATCAAAAAAATCTATTGATCTATGAGTGGGTTGCGACCCCTTATGGGGTTTGCAGAAATTTTAGTGAAAGTAAAAAATATCTGGACGTGCAACGACTGAAAATTAATTCAAAACCAGTTTGCAACACTACATGTATATAGTATGTCTGTGAATTTATGATAGTGAAACAGGGCCAACACTTTCTGCAATGACTCTAAACATATTTCTAACATTTTGTACTATGTATTTATGTGAAGTGGCATTTTCAGCATAATTAACGTTTATAAAATCAAAAATCGGTCAACTCTAAAACGTTGAAGAAGTTCTATGTCTTGCAGTATCAAATATTCATCCAAGATTTAAGTCTTTATGTAAAAGCACACCAGCATATCCAGCTTGTAAATATGAATATTTGGCTTTGTCTTTTAATACATATGAATGTAATTTTGATTTATTATCAACAAATGTTTTAATTCGTATTATTAGTTTATATACTTCTATACTCAGGGTCACAAAATTTTGCTTGGGTAAAAGGGGTCACCAAGTGGAAAAGTTTGAGAAGTTTTGATCTATAAAATTGATTATAGAATGATTTACTTTTAAAAAACAAATTACTAACTTTGAATTATGTCTAGGCAGTGCTGAGCCTATTGGTGCTTTACAAATATGTTTTAATTCAATTTAGTGTGTATCTAATTTTTTTCTGTATATAAATATCAACTTTCATCATTTAAGGAAAATATGTTATCTGTTTAACTTATGTTTTCCATCTGTTTACAAATAGATAAAAAGATCATATTACCAGTATCTCTCAAAATCCTTGTTATTAGGTCAATAAAACAATAGGTTTAGATATTAATCCAGAATTGCAGATATATTTTGAAAGTTCCATCAACTTATGCCAACAAAAGGGTTCATAGAATTACCTTAATACTATATATAATTGACAGATTTTATTTAAAAGCAAATGTATTTGCATTTTATGACACAATTAGGAAAATCCATCATTGATTAAATATATTGTGAATCTTGCATAACTTATATTAGAGTTTTAATTTGTAATAAATTCATAGTAAGACAAATGTTTGAAATTTGTGCATTTATTTATAAAATTAATGACTCCTTGTTATAATAGTGGAGATTGAAACTCTAATCTGGCAAGTTTTAAGGTTTATTTATGTCAAATTTTTTAAAATATATATATTTTTATAATATATCAATTATTTAATAGATGTACTTTATAAAACATATTAATTATCGAAATTCATAAATTTGCATAATTTTTTTTTGTTTGAGCTAATAATTTATATTGACTTTAAATAGAAGTCAGCCACATATCTTTACCAGAGGCCTGCCATCTTAAGTACTGTCTAGATTTACAATGCATTTTCTGCCAAACTGTGGTTTTTATTTAACACACAATATTTCTATATTTCATAAGCTTTATCATATATAACTAAACACCACAAGTCTATAGATTAGACATATTTATATAGCAATTCTTAGAGAAAATTCGGTGGAAAATTCAGGATTTGATATATTATGGGCATATATAAAAATTCAAACAGAAAACCTGAACATAGGCAAGCATTTTCATTCAGATTTCTTTGTCCCTGGTGGTATTTTTGAACACTACTAGGTATTGGAGAGAAGTTTATATCCATACAAATAATTTATTATGAAATTTAATAGGATTTATTGTTGTGTTTAACTGCATACTCGAGAATTTAAAATATCCATATAGATTTTATATAAAAAAATTTTTTTAAACAAAACATTCATCTGTACAGCATATTGCATTTATATTTTAAATTATAAAAGCTATTTTTTAAACAAATTTGTTCAGTGCTTCTAACAGAGTTCTTAAATTTCTCATCAGCTTGTCTTTCTTAACATTCTCTCTCTCTCTCCTTCATTCTTTCCTCATGTCTTTGCTCTCTCTTCTCTGTAGCTTGTAAAAATCTGAACCAGAATGGTTTTTTCAATTGCAGATTGCTAATTTAAAATAATATTTAAAAGAGGAACGATAAATTAAAGATTTATGAAAAATGAACACTGATTGTTGAATAATGCAGTGGGTTAGAGAGTCTGAATACCTGCAAAGTTTAAAATCACATACAATTTTTAACTTCCCAAAAACAGTTAGTAATTACCTGCAGTTGACAAACTCTTCCAATAAGATGAACAGTTGATTAACACATATTTTGTAATTGTATTAAATATTAACTCTAGCTTACTTCATTGTTAGAATACAAGTGATTAATAGAGCACCAGCCAATGATACAATATGGTTTAAAGTTAAGCAGTTACTTGCAGAATTCATTTTATAGCTCATAGATATTTAAAAATATAAAATATTCCAATAACTTTATTGAAAAAATCTACATATAAAACTGCATTGTTCAAGGATCAACTATATTATTGATGCTAAAATAGATATCATTTATTATCATCTATGTTACTTTGTTCTTGTTCATCAAATGACTCAGAAATTCAGAACCATCCAAATTAATGTTAGAAGAAAAATAACTTTACCATTATATTATATTTTTTCCCTATTGAAATCAGTCAAGTCATAAAATATGCATTTGAAAATTAGTTGCTGCTCTGCCATCTCAATATATGAAATGCACAAACTTTTTATTTGGATTTTAAAAGCACACTTGTGCACAAGTCTTGATAAATTTGCGTTATTTTTGGACAAGTTTAATGCAATCATACAACTCAGTTGTGCACGGAATGAATTTTTAGACACACTACATCTTTGAGAGTTTGGTTTTAACAATTTTTCAAAGGCTCATAAGCAGCTTTCTAATTGTTTGTTACAGATTGTAATCCTTTTATTCATTTTTCTAAAATAATATAATTATTTTAGAAAAATGAAAAAGGATTCTGATTAATAATGAATCATAAATATAAATGCTCCTCTAGTTAAAATTATTGAAGAATTTTTTTAAATGTCGTATTTGTAAGTAATATGATAACACAATGCTCTAGCAACCAATATAACAAAATTACACAGTTAATATATAATGGCAATTATGCCAACTATTCCTCATTTTATATTCGGAATTTTTTTATTAATATCTGCGAAATAAGAGACTCAATTGGTCCAATTTTTCACAATTGGACCAATTAAGTTTTGTATTTCACAGATTTAAGTCTTTACACAAGATTTTAAAGTTTTTCAATTAAGTCTTTTATTTCACAGCAAGCAGTTACAAAATTATTGAAAAACATTTGTTATTTAAGCATTTTCTTATGGAAAAATGAAAAGTTTTATCTAATTTGGGAGATATCCTGATTTCTCAATCCAACAATTAAAATTATTGACCATGATTCAAAACAATGTTTTAAAAGTTATATCTGTCAGATAGTTAAATAGGCAAATCAGTTTTATAGTCTCATCTTAAATACATTTATTATTTGAATAATTCTAGTTTTGTTTATTTTTAGGTTAACTCAAACAACTACAAATCAAGAAAAGAAGAGAGAGAAGAAAAAGTCATTATTCTAATGATAGTACTTAATTTTATTTATATATTGTTGATTAAAGAAGTGCTATACTTTTATCATCCATTTTTTCATCTAAGGAAGATAGTCTTCCAGTTAACAAAAATATGTAAAGCAAAAACAAAATTTTGAATGCTGCCACAGATATTTTATAATTCAGAAATGAAAATCTCAATAAGAACATTTAGAATCCCATTTCAGGCATTGTATGATATTGTACAGATATTTAAATTGTATCCAGGAAAAAGCAAATTTTTTTAAAAAATACAATTCAAAAAACCAGGTGAATTAGATTCATTTTTGGAGGCAAATTTTAAAAAATGGTTGTGACAGCCTGTCTGCTTAAAAGTACTTTGTTAAACTGTTATTTAACCATATTATTGATATATTTATTTTGTTATGTATTGTCTGCTATCTCTGTATACCGACAAGCGCACAAGCTATTTGTTTTTGTATTATGGTATTTTATATAATTTAATATTGTTAATATATTTTATATAGCTACACTAGTCAGCACTTAGCTATTAAGTTTTATTTTTGTTGCATCGATAAATTCAAATCAGCACACTTATATGCATTTTCATTAGCATTTCTTATTCTTCTGTTGCATTTACTTAATTTTTAAAGTGATCTAGATATTATTGTATGTCACAAAACCATTTTGTATGAACCATTTGTGTGTGTTCAAATCCTCCCCCCTTAAATACCAATCCTTTGGGGAGCTACGTACTGTACATAGTTCCATCTGTCTTTAGTACTTATATAGCTAGTCAGAGCTTTTGCTCATTTGTGCAACAGTTGAAAGTATATTTGTGTATTATGTCAAGTTGTCTTTTGTATTGATTTTGTAACAATAAAAACATCTACAAGTCAGTACTTCCCCACTAAATGCAATTAAAACATACACTTCCTTCCAGAGGCGTAACTAGGCGTTGGCATTTGGGCAGTTGCCAAGGGCGCAACAGTCCAAGGGCGCCAGAATCTCTTAAG
>WUQG02012712.1:0-11792 GCA_011317285.2 Androctonus mauritanicus
ATAAGCATAAAACCATAAAATGAGGGCATGGGAATATTTTTTAATCAATTTAAAGAAATACAAACCATATTATACATATTATCACTCTATACATATTAAATCTGGAACAATTTTTTTTATAAAAAATACATTTTTTACATTCAGCATTTTAACTGTATTTTACTAATTAAAAGTAATTTGCTCAATATTTTCATAACAAAATGACTTCATTCGACTAATTTTTCCATGTTCGATAAAAATTGTGATAATTCGACCATTTCGTAAAGAAAAAAAATGAAAAACCTATATACATCGCTGCCCCGCTATACTTATCTAATATGGCGGTCGGTTTCCTCAACTGCTTCCATTCAGGCAACTGGGAGATGCACACTCTAGTTATATATCTCCATGATTGTACTATACAACGTCACAAATTTACCTCAAATCTTCTACCGGCGGAATTAAGTTTTAAATTAGAAAAATAAAAAGTAATTTAAAAAACATTTTATTTTTTTATTATAGTATATACGTGTAAAGCATATTGCAATATAATTTCTTTCAGATAATATCGTGTATTTTAAAATAAAAACGATATTAAATATCGATATTAATATAGAATGAGAAATTTATTACATTGATTTGAAAAAATATTCAATGATATCAAGACTAATATATGATACAATTTAATTTTCATCTTATATAATTCAGTAGTTATAAAATATTTCGTGGCGGTGCAGGTCATAACGTAGTATTGGCGGAAAGGCCGCGACGAGGACCATTTTAGAATAAAATTTGAATTAATGAGTTCTAAAAAAGAAATCATTTATCCATATTTCTTAACATAATAATGGTTACAGTGGGTTTACTGGAAAGCATAAGCTATTATTGAACAGTTTTCTAGTAAAATAATTTAATTTTGTTAAGTAATTTATCTGTCTTTTATTATAAAACTTCTTAAAATATGCAACTAAATTTTTGGAAGTCTGAAAAAAAAGAATAATATTATTCGATATTTGATAGTTGTTTATTACATTTGAAAACACTGTTTGAAGTAAATTGTAGTTTATTTTATGACAAAAAGTTTTGCCGTTATGATAGTTTGTCATCAAAGTCAATAATGAGAAATTGTCCTGCCGATCAAAGGGCATCATCAACTTTATAAAACATTCAGTTTAAAATAAGCAGAATAAATTTGTTGCATATTTATTCATTTCTTTATAAAATAAAAATAAAACTTAAATTATAATGATTACTTTTTTATGATTGTATTTCTCATCTTATTTTTAATTCCTTCCAATCTTTATTAGATATTAAGTAACAGATTCATTCTAGAATCCACCAAGAACCACCATACCTGTGATGAAGTCGGCTAGTAAATGATTAATTGGAATCAATAGGCTGGTGCTCCAAAAGCCGAAAATGATTCCCGGAAATGATTCAAATTTTTCAAGTCGAAGGCATTTATAAACATTTAAACTGTTTATGTTTATACAAATTCAATAAATTTAAATTATCCATTGCATAAATAATTTATAAATTACAAAACAAGCACCATTTTTTCTAACAGATGACTCCATTTTTTAAATCTATTGCTCATTAAGTAGCAGGCTATTATAGCAAGTCCTAGTCACGTCAGCGGAATTGATAATGTGAAAACGATTCAGCTTTCCACCTGGAAAATCCGAGTTCGATTCTCGGGTCCACCTCTTGTAAAGACATCATGAGGATCTGGGCCTGGCCATTCGATCTCGTTTTCTACAATTCAGTTGACTCTTCCGGAGGGATGGGCAGATTGTTTCTCACTGCCACTTTCTCTTACTCAGTAGAAAGTGGCATCATCTGTTGACCAAAAAAATAAGCCCTAGTCAAATCCGAGGGAAAGGTTGATTATAATATAACTTTTATACAAAGAAGAAGACGAAGCCCTACTACAGTTTGCCTATCCCCTATGGAGAGGTTAGTCGAACTGTAGAGACAGGGGATTGGCGGAACCCATGAATAAATCTTCCAAAAGAGGGGCTTCGATGGAGTCGAGTTCCTCTGGGTGAAAAACTAGTGTTTCTAACAATAATGCATAATTATGAAAAAGTTGTATATAATAACTTTTTTAAGAGCATCTCCATTGAAAGATGACGTTCTTTATTTTAAATATATAAGTGGCTACATTTAAGTATGCTAGAATATATGCTTAATTAAGAATAAATAGTTTCAAATTATCCCACTATAGGATAAGTAGCTTTATTTGCAATACCACATTGATTATTCTTATTTCTAGACATTTTAATATATCCATCTGAGCCCCAGTCAACTCCAAAACTAAAATTAATAAATATATTAAAATTAATAATATATGAAAATATTTAAATGACAATTACAGATTTGCTTTTAATTTACCTGTTTTTAGCCAACCAGTAGTCCACGCCATTTTCAGTTCCATATCCAACAATAAGAACTTCGTGATTATGAGTCGTATTGCTGCACGATTGATCATCTAAGATACCTCCTCTGCATTAAAACAAATAGGCAATTTTCAACAACTTTATAGACAATAATTATTATGGAAACATTAAAATATAAAAATATCTCTTTCTAAGTAGTAGCCTAATTCTGAATTTCTTATGAATTTGGCCAATGCGATACTCACCCATAACACAAAAAATTTTCGGTCATGTCTATACTCACGGTGATTGGACCAACAGTTGCAACAGCGTGTTTCAAAGCGTACTCATCTCCACTTGGAAGATCTACATATCCTGTGCAAGTAGCGGCAACTAATTTAGGTTGAAACCTGCATCTCTTGTTCTAAAAATTAATTGTAGAATATGAATCTCAAGCATTTCAAATATATTTATATTTTAATAAAACATTATTGTAAAATGATCATACTGTTTCTTCGTATGGATACGATTCTTCGGAATTGATACCTCCTTGGTTTTTTATACAGTCAAATGCAAACTGTGCGGTACCACCATGCATACATACATTTTGAACTATCATAAATAAGAATATAAATTCATAAAATAGTTTTCAAGTAAAATAGAAATATCTATATTTAGTATAATATCGATAATCGATTTATGTTAATCCGAGGTTCTGTTTAGTCAGAGGAAATTCACTTATAGTTGTCATTATTTATGAGAATTAAACGAATTATACTGACGGGTCTTTCATGCATTTTTATTTGTTTATCAGAGTAATTTTCTGAGCATTGGCATGATGATAATTGAAAGCTATACCTGTTATACTTTGGATTTTTTTGGACATAACCATTATAACATATTGTTTCGTAGTTTTGCGATAATAATTGCTTTTGAGATAGCATTACGTTATATTAGGGAATGAAAAAACACTATGTGTTATTTTGCTTCTGAAAAGATGCCGTGATTTTGCAGCAAAGAAGTGATCATAATTATAAATCAACAATGCTTTAAAGTTTTTGCCTGATAAATAGAAAGAAGTTTTTCCTTTCTTTTTTAATATAATGACAGTAATATAACATGAATAATATTTTATCCTTAATAAAATCGTACGTGTCAAAATATTCTTTTTGTTTGTTATAGTATTTTGATATGAATTCAGTACTGATCGATTCTTTGAATTTTAAATAAATGTTTTTCATATTTTCTATCCACAAATTTTTTCTGTTTGGAAATTTTTAAAATATATGTGGAAATATAGTAGGAAAATAAGTATAATAGAAATGGACTTGCTAAAAATAGATTTCTTGAATATTTTTGAAAACTCAGAACACATGAGGCATAAATAGCGACTCCACAGGGATAGTTGCTCCAGTGCAAATTTGAACATGGATGCAAAAGTATCTTTTCCTCTTGCTATTTTATGAGTTATCGTTATCTGTAAATGCAAATAATTATTAATAAATAAAAAATATTTATATAGTATATAACTTGATTTATATAAATATGTTTTTCATTACTAAAAAGGGGCGTTTATTTTTGGAATATTTTTTCGGATATCGTCCTGAGACAAAAATTAAAATTCAGAGCCCTTGGTCATGAGCTATTTCAAAGCAAAATTTCAAGAAAATTCAAATTATCTGAGTTTGTTTTATAAGAACTACTTTTTAACAAATTGCGTTCCAAAACCGAATATCAACATACTACGGCAACATAAACTTGTCAACATAACTGTGAAACCTTGTCAACATAACTATGGCAGAAATGACTGAGATGTGGTTTGGTTTTTTTTTGTAAAAGGCAGCCTGAGCCAAACTGTGCCAAATACGATTTTCATAAAAACAAAACAGTGTTTATATACTGTTTTATTTACTTTTAAATGCAAATAAGGTTAACAATTATAAACAATAAATATTAAAAACACTTTATGAAAGATCACGTGAAATAAAAAATTATAAAATAAAGTTAATCAAGATCGATCATTCCATCCTTTTCATTATTTGATTTTATTCGTTATTTTATTGAAAATGATCGATATCGGCTAAAATAATAGAAAAGATATTTTACTTATTTTGAGGAAATATCCCAGATAAATATTATAAAATATCTCAATGATATATACAGGGTGTTTACGAACACCCGTACCACCCTTTTTTCTCGGAACTGCGATGAGATATAGGAAGTAGGAGGAAAAATTTTGATTACCATAGTATATCCGAAGAATGGAATGGGCATGATAAAAATTTTGTGGTTCCATTGGAAGTAGGGGCACAAAATTTTTATCGTGCCCATTTCATTCTTCGGATATACTATGGTAATCAAAATTTTTCCCCCTACTTCCTATCTCATCGCAGTTCGGAGAAAAAAGGGTGGTACGGGTGATCGGAAACACCCTGTATATATATATACAATATTGGAATCATCTAATACAGCAATTTCTAACCTGAAGTACGCTCCAACACGTTCAAGGTATGCAAACAAAAAATTGAATAATAGCGAAAAATTAATTAATTATTACTATATTAATCACACATTTTGTTAATATTAAGAATATAATTTACAGAAATCGACTGCTAAGTGATATCCTTTAGCAGTCCATTTCTAGGGAATCAATTGCAAATGATCGCTACTCGATCATATTCAGGCAGGAGGTTAGCTTTTCAAAATGACATATTTTGTAAACATCATCCAATTTAAATTAAATTCAACTACATTATTGAGATCTGCTAAAGTATCATGTGTGCTTAAAAATGATCAAAATCGATTCTTTTATTACGCAACATAATAAATCGATTTTGATCAATATGTTATCATCAAGTATGACCATTTGACAAGCAAACGTCCTGCCTGAATATCAATCATTTTCGATAGGATTTCGATATTGTGTATACCTTATATTTCGTTCAAATTAGATAATTTTATTCGAGATATTGTCCCAAAATAAGTAAAATATCTATATTTTTATTGAACTTATAACAATGAACCGATAGCGATCATTTTCATTGTAATGTATCTTAACAACATGAGTTTTTTCAAATTGATTAATAAATAAATGTGTCATCGTGCTGACAGACAGACAACAGACGAACAAACTTATAAATTAAAAGACTTAATTGCATTTGTATATAATTTCATTAAACATATAAACTATTTAAATCATGATTCTTACTAGTTGGTGCACAACAGTCAAGCAAATTCTGTTCACTCAGCGAAACCAGTTTACCAGTCTTTTTTTTATGCTGTCCTTCTAGCGCTCCTATTGCAGCGAAAGCCCAACAGATGCCACACTTCCCCTAATAATTTCAATTATGGAAAATTACGCACTTTTACAATATTTAATCATAATTAGGATCATTTAAAATAGAGTAAAAAAAATTGTTATTAATCTGTATTTATCTACCTGATCTTTGACTTCAGTGACAAATCCTTTATCTCTCCAATCAACTGTTTCAGGTAAAACGTCGTCGGATGTGTGATCAACTTTATGTTCGGATTTGCTAGATTTTGTTATATCTCTCTTCAGTCCCAGCATTTTCAGTAAAAATTCTTCGTAACTCTATATAGAGGAAATATTATAAAATTAATTAAGTGTTTTAGAACTTTTTAGACAAAAAGGTTCTAAAACACAGTTACTACCTATCATTCAAAACAGTATAAAATAAATTAACCCAATAGAAATCACGTAGATCCAAATTATTCGTCAGATTTTGATAACCTAAATTGATGACCCAAACCATCAACGAGCAATAGCTTAAATAAACAATTCGTTATAATCAATATTCTGTTATAGAAAATAGAGCTTTTTATCTGCAGATTATTCGTCTGAACTCTTTCATAGCTCATCATAACATAGTAATGAGGTCAATGAAGTAATGAGGTATCCAGATAGTTTCTAAATCTTTCAATAAATAATATAATGAATTGAACTTAATAACATCTTTGTATAGATTAATATACTGTTACCTTAAAGTTTTTCCAAAGTAAATCATTTTCAGAAGGATCTTTCGTAGCAGTAATTGTAACAAAACACCATATTAACACAATTGCTTTCATCGTTCAAGAATTGTTTTAAAATCTGATATCGAATTGACTCATAGATGTAACGCTTTGCTAAGAAAAATAAAAGGAAATGACCAATTATGTGGCAGGGAACATCTTATAAAGTAATGAATTGCGTAACGAAAAGATTTATAGCTATAAAAATATTCGTATTTCAGTTTTATAATTTCATCATTTCAATGTCATAAATTTTTCGTTTCAATAAATACCAGAAATAATTAATCATATTCCTATATATATATAAATGTTATGAATTAGATTATTTTCTCAATATTCTTATAGTATGTAGTCTAAAAATTGATTTCGTGAAAATAGTATACACGAAAAGCATCGGTGTCTTTCTTTTCAATCTTATAAATTTTTTTTATATTCTAATTTTAGAATTTCAAGGAACTGATTTAATGAAAAGTTATAAAATTCTCTTTCAGGATATAATTTGGCTAACTTCTAAAGAAGTTCTATATATTTTTAAGGGCTTGAGTAGTAGAATTGCCTTGATATCAGTGAAATCAATCCAGACAAAAATACATACAAGCATGATGATAAATAATTTTTTTTTGTATTTAATTACAAAACATTAACATTAATTAATTATAAAAATCACTGAATTAAATTATATTTTGTTTATTTTAAAAATTTCATACTTGATACAGGCTCTCCTCTAGTTACGAACATAACTCGTACGTAAGTTTTCTTGGTAAATGGAGTTGTTCATAACTGAGATAATACTGTTATTTTGACTCCAAAAGTACAGAAATAACGTTATACACTATATATTGTACTACGTTTCACAACTGAATCAATTATAAATTTTTCATTTCATAGATTTTAATGAAAACTTTTGAAAACATAGCGAGGAATATTTTGATGCAATCGCCGCCATCTTGAAATACTACCAAAATATATTAACTAACTGTGTAATTTTTACATTGCATCGATTGATAGAATATTTTGCTATCATGTTACTTAAAACTAATGAAGAGTTTTTGAAATTTTGTGAAATTTAAAAATGAAATTTCATGTTTGTAATATTTGGAGTTAACTGAAACTAAGTTAACTCTGAAAACTGAAACGATACATCTCAGGAATTGATCCAGGATTCTGCCTATTGAAAAGTATAGCTCATTCATTAAACTATTATGTGAACAAATATTAATAAATATAATATTATTGATATCAGTTGGCTATTAATTATCACTACTGTAGTAATTATAGTATATATATTATCGAACGATGACAAGAATATAAGTTCAGTTATTTGATAAAAATATTTTTAAATTACAAATTTCAAAAATTTTGTAATTACAAATCTGACAAGATTTGTAATACGGATTGTTCTAATCGGAAATTGTTTTCCAACTTTTTTTTGATAATTCATCTATAGAAATTTCGATTTTAAATATTTTTATTCTGAGCTGATTGCGTATATTTCGTATATTTTTATTTGACATGATATATTATACCTGATTTTTGCAATAATTCGTTTTTTAAAAGAAATTTACCAAAAATATTGCTGACTTTTGATAGCAGATTTTTTTTTTAATTGGAATATTTTGACAATACCAAATTGAAATTCTATATGATAGGTTTTCTTGTTGTAACCTATCATATAGTTAACATTATATTATATGTTACGCGATTAAAACAGGTTAGAATCGCTCGTCTAATAATCGAAATTTTATTTATCTATACAATTTAAGAATAAATTAATTAGTGACAATAAATTAATTATAATAATAAAGGTTTGATTCCGATTTTAATTCGCTTCAACTTGATTTTGATAAGTGAATATTAATTTTAAAAATTACATTATAAAATGCAATGCTTTGTTTTAATTTAATATTACTAGCAACGACCTAAAGAAGTATGGAACGATACATATTAAGAATTATCAGAACGGACAGACCAACACTTGGATAAGAGAACAAACCAAAATAGAAAACATAATGGTAATGTACAAAAACCGTTAGAAGCAATAAGTGGTGTTGGACAAGAGACATAGCAGGATACACAGATAATCGTTGGACAAAGAGAATTACAATAGATATAACCAAGACAAAGGAATGTAATTCCTTTTTCTTGGTTATATCTATTGTGTGGCAACCAAGACAAAGGAAAAGACAAAGACATCCTGGCAGGCAATGCAAAGGATGAAGAGATGATATAAGAAGAGTAATTTGTTTCCAGATTGCACAAGATACATACACATGGAAATAAAAAGAGGCATATATATCCAGAGATGAATGAAATAGAAATACTGGTGCTGCTGCTGCTGCTGATGATGATGATGAATTTAACAATCTTATTATAATGTATTTATAGAAAAAAATCTGTTGTAGAACGCCATTAATTATATTAACATTTTTTTTGAGAAATTTTTCCAAATGACAATTTATACCGTATTTCAGCTGGAATTCAGAATATCACATTAAAATATATAATAGGAATTAACATTTGAAAAATGTTTATGTCTTTAAAATTTAATAAATTTTACTTATCTATGTGAAAATTGTTTTCTATTACCAATGCAACAACATTAATTGAACATAATTGAACAGATATTTCAGAATAACATTTTCCAGAAATTTTGATATTTCTACTACAAAATAGGTTGCATGTAAAAGCACTATTTATTTGCATCGTAGATGACATTTCTGGCAAAATTCAAATTCCAAATGTAACAATAAATATTTGGTGCTTATATGAAATTTTCAATAACAAAGCAATAATAATTTAAATCGATTTTTTCATACGAGTAACTTATATAAAAATTTCATATTTTAATACAGTGTAAGGTAGATTTTACGCTTTCCTGCGATGTAGTGTTTATAATGCTTGGACCTGATTCGTTTTCATACATATTGATCCAAAATTACCCCGAAAATTTCCGATAGTATATTTCTTGAATAAAATTTTAAAAATATTACTCATATTGAGAAAATTTCTCAAGAGTTTTTATATGTATTAATAGTAATATGATTAATGATTTTTTTCTGATATTTATTGATACGAAATTTTTATATTGGAATTAATAAATTTTAAAACCGGAAG
The DNA here is from genome assembly GCA_011317285.2 of Androctonus mauritanicus. Taxonomy (NCBI): domain Eukaryota; kingdom Metazoa; phylum Arthropoda; class Arachnida; order Scorpiones; family Buthidae; genus Androctonus; species Androctonus mauritanicus. Next base: position 9,507 of record WUQG02012712.1, read on the forward strand.
ACGAAAACTTTTATAGCAATAAATCAATTTGTTACACAATTCCTTAATGTATAAAACGTCGCTTGTCACATAGTTGGTCATTTTATTTCTCTCTTAGCAACTGGTTACTTTCGTGTTTCAATTTATTATTTCCCTTCCTACGAAGTATTAATTTATAATTTTAAAATAATTCTCCAAAGATGAAAGCATTCCTGTTAGTAAAGCTTTTTGTCATAGTTGCTGCCCCGAAAGTTCCTTCCGAAACTGATATACTTTGGGAAACTTTTAAGGTAATATATTAAACTATATTGAGGTAAGTTATTTAATTAATTTAACTTATTGGTTCGTGGATATTATTAATTAAAAATTTTAATTAGAGATCTAGATAGGATTCACTGATTTTTCATTAAACTTCACTGATTTCATTATTACTCTGTCGTGATGAGCAACAGTATTACGAATGATAATCTGTAGATATCATGTTTATCTTTTACAATAGAATATAATAAATAATGATTTTACTAGAGATGATGTTCATAAGAATATGAATTTAGCATTTCTCTAACCATCTTTGAAAATCTGAAGACATATATTTGATTCATATTGCTCTAATTTATTATCTCATGTTTCCGAAAGAATATACGGAAACCGTACGTTTTTTTCTTTTAGAACATTTTTTTGTATTCACTATACAGCAATCGTTACATAAATTATAAAAATGTAAAACAAAGAACTAATATTTTTCGAATATCATACCTATATTTATAAAATGCACATAAATATATAATTTTTATGTTCCACATAATTCTGTTTACAGACAAAATTCAGTAAAAATTATGAAGCTAGTGAAGAAATTTCAAGAAGAGCGATCTGGGAAGAAAATTTACACTTCATTGCAATGCATAACCGAAAAAAAGATTTGGGGCTGCATTCTTACAGTCTTGAGCTTAATCAATTTTCCGATATGGTAACACTTTCTTTATCACGAAGAACGTTTTCATAATCGATATTACGAGTGAGAAATGCTTAATTTTATAATATTTCATCGATATAGAACCACGAAGAATTTTCGCAGAAAATGCTGAGATTGAAGAGTGATATAACCAAATCTAGCAGATCCGAACATGTATTTAATGACATAACTGACGATGCTTTACCAGAAGCAGTCGATTGGAGAAAGACAGGATTTGTCACTGAAGTCAAAGATCAAGTAGATAGATATAGATGAATAATTTCATATTTTAAATAACTGTAATTATAAAAAGTATTTTGAAAATATATTAATGTAATTTTCCAAATTTGAAAAATCAATTAGGGGAAGTGCGGCAGTTGTTGGGCTTTCGCAGCTGTAGGAGCGCTAGAAGGACAGTATAAAAGAAAGACTGGCAGACTGATTTCGTTGAGTGAGCAGTATTTGATTGACTGTTGCATTCCACTAGGTAAGAATTATATTTTAAATCAGGATGCACAAACTCGTTATGAGCAAGGGCCGCATAGATTGACTGCGACTTATAAGAAGGACACTAAAAAAACCACGAAAGTTATATATATCATATCAAGTTTTATTAATTACGAGTTACATAGAAATGTAATCAAAATTAAGCAAAGAATTTTTAATTGGATGCGTGGCATTGCATTGATTTAACAATTTTTTTATGTTAGGTGGGACAATTTAGTAGCTCAACGCAAATATGATATTAATATCTGAGTTGGAAATTAGTGTTGTTAATAGGATTAGTTTTAATTGCAATCGGTTCATTAGAGTACCAACTCGTTTGCGCCATCAGATTACGTAACAATGATTTTGCATTGATAGTAAGAGATGAGCATTTTCATCAGACTTACTTTTTTCAAACAAAATTTTAATAAATTATAAAATAAGGTAGAATAACAAAATAAAATATTTTGAACACGATGATGTTTTAATTAAAGTTTGTATTAAATATAGACTGCATATTAGCTTTCCTGGTTGAAAATCCCGGGGGGATATCCTGAGTGAAAATGAGGATGCACTAAAATATATATATATATTCAATATACAGTATTCCAGGGGTGCCAATTTTTGTACATAAGATCTACTTTTAGTACATAAGATCTACTTTTCATCTTAAAAATGTGTCGCGATCGACTTGTTGGCCATCCCTGCAGTATTCTATTCAAAAACATGATTAAATACAGTATGTTATTAAAATCGTAATAAATAAATTATGCATTATTAATTAAGGAGTAATGCATAAATTAATTAATATTTTCATTACTCCGTAATATTGTATACTATATACATTATTTACATTATTCGATAATGAT
>WUQG02012723.1:0-11792 GCA_011317285.2 Androctonus mauritanicus
TGGACTCGTGCCGTGACCCATCCCTTCTCGTTCTGACGGGGAAGGGGAAGCCACAGGGTTGTTAAAATTATCCATTTAAATTTTTCCCCTTTTTTTTTTTTTTTTTAAAAAAAAAACTTTGCTGAAAAATCGCTATATATTTTTTTTTTTTTTTTACTGTACGCAAAAGACCTCTTTTGTGCACAAAGGCTTTTTGTAAAATGTAATTCGCACGTTACACACACAGGCAGCGGCTTTTTGGCAACGTCCCTATAGGCGCACTATTTGATTTGGCAAGTTTTATGTTTTGTCACTTTTGTTTGGTAATTAGCAAGTAAAAGTCTCTTAATCGAGCTTAAAAATTTCTCAAAGGATCAAAAACAACAAAAAATTGATTTGCAATCAATACTTTATGAACTTTAATTACTCAGAATCTACTTTCAAAAAAAAGCGCCTTTTTTGGCAAAATTGCAAATTGGTGTTGGGTTAAACTCTACTTTTAAACTGTGTTTCAAAACCAAAATTATCGCTAAAAAATTTTGGCCAATCAATTGCAATACTTTTCAGGGGAGCTTGTATGATGCGACCCAAGTTACAATATTTGTTTACTCACTTTGAATTATTTATTGCACACAAACACAAAGCAATACTTACGGGCGGACTTTTGTCCGACTTTTTGCAAAAAAAATTTTAATTTACTTACAAATCTGTACTTGAATTTGGATGACTACTTTATTTACTTCAACTTATTTGGTAGAGTTCTTATTTCACGTTCACTCTTATTGTCTTAAACGTGTTAAAACTGCAAACTGCAAACTGCAAACTGCAAACTGCAAACTGCGACCAGCAAACTGCAAACTGCAACCAGCAAACTGCAACCTGCAACCCGCAAACTGCAACCGTCAGGTTTTGGACCGTTATTCCTGGGGTGGGTTTCCGGGGAATCTCCTAGCCACTTTTTGTAATTGTCTTAATTGCCAATTAAGCACTAAGGTGCACAGGGCAAAAATTTTATCTCGCAAGACTGCGAAAATCAAAGTTTGTTGTTGGGCAGCTTCTGACAAATTTTGTCGATCTTCGGTTTCCGTGACCCTTCTTCCTAACCTCTGGCAAGATTTGGCAGGTTTGATTACGGTATTGTTCAAATTCGCGACTTGTTCAGCAAGTGCACTGAATATTATGCGAAACCCTTCAAGTTCCTGTTGATGATGGGTTAGGCCAGCTTCAAAATCGGCCACTGCATCCAATTGAAGTATAAGGAATCCTCGATCCCTCACTCACAGGTCCGGCATTTACCCTTGCCGTGAGGGAAAACCTCGCACTTTCACTTTTATTGAACTCTAATTTACAAGGAAAACCTCACGGGGACCTATGCACTTTAACGTCGTTTGCGATTTCGCACTTCTCTGAACACGCACGGGCCGTTCACGTTTGAATTTAAACTTCAAAAATTTTCGTTTAAAGTCCGCGAGAATTTTCGCCAAGTTGGCAATCCCACTTCTGACACCATAAAATGTTACGACCTTGCTTGGGATTGGCCAACCTGAAATGAAATAAATAGCGCGCATGTGGAAATAAATTCAAAGACAGAATTTTTGCTGTTTTGACTAATGACAAGATTTATTTCGTCACTTTGACTTTTTTTAAAATACTCGGTACCGAAGTACTTGTTACAAAAATCCGATCCCGACTGAGTGCCCCAGCCTCTCCTGGGACTCCTTTTATAGACTCTTTTTTTTTTGCGTGAGAAAGAACAGATCTGTGAACTAGTTTTACTTTCATTTTACAAGAATTGTGCAATTTGAACTTGGGTTTTTCTTGGGTTCACATCAAAAGCTCATCCTTGCTTATTTCTAAGCGAGTGATTATTCAAATGCCATGTTGCAAAGAGGGAAAGGTGCTAAAAGCATTTTTCAATAAACTAGTATGAGTATGCAACGGAGATGTATACATATATATATATATACAAGCAAGTTAAAGGGAGCCTGCGGTGCCACCTGCTGCGTGTGTGCGTGTTTTATTGTTTGATTTTTACTTGTTTTTGGTAACGGATTGAACTCGTAAATCGTTCAATCCCAAAGCAAATATTCCGTTAGACCACGATTTTTTATTGAGACTTTAAAATAAAACAAACGCCGACTGGAATTTCCAATCGGCTTAACCATCCAGTTTTTTATATGGAATTAAATGTTTCGACATACAAAAGAGATTCAAATTTCGCTCTGCTTGAGACAGAGCGTAGAATTGTCAACATGCGAAAACTGACGTCCGCGAATCTCGGGACGTAACACCTCCCTCCTTAAACGAAACTTGAGGATAAAATCCTTACAAGTTTCATGTATCCAAAGTAAACAAACCAATTTTTAAAGTACTTCTAAAATGGCTGATAAAAAGATGTAGTTTTTTGGAAATGACAACAGTGGAGTGTGGGAAGTACATGTTTATTAAGTGACATTTGGAAACTCGTACCTCTTTTTACATATTTGAACACGTAGGCTTATAGATTTTGTACATATAAACATGCATAAAAAAAGAATATTATCTTGTCCCTTTTTTTTTTTTTTTTAACTTTAAATAGACTTTTAAACTGTAACTCTTATCAATAAGTATAGTCTTTTTATCTTAACTAGTGCATGTAAACAGAAATATAAATTTTTTTTTTTTTTTTTCTTTACACAGTTTGAAGAACATAGGTTGTGAGTTTTGACCTAGTGAGTGAGCAGTTGAATTCCACTTATTTCATTAATTCTAATCAGAGCTGTTATTTCTAATTGGGTCATACAAAGTATTGAGAGTTGACTCAAGCGACCAGGTCAGTAAGCGTCAGACTTCACTGGGGTGACCCAGAGTAGTCTACGCTCCCAGAGTCCCATCGCCAGGCTAAGGTTTCTTTCTTAAGCATCTAGTCCTAAATCTAGTTTTAAATTATCTAGTCTACGAGAGTTATCTAGTCAAAGAAGTTGTCAAAGTGGAATGCGACTGCTCAGACGTGGTTTCTACACAACCTTCTGTTAACGTTAAGTCTAGAAATAAAGTTAATTTTCAAGAAAATTGTAAAATTTGTTTTACTTATTTTGAATGATGATTATGTTGAGTAAGTTGGTCATGACATTGTTGTTTCGAGTGACCAATCCCAGTGCTGAGGTGGAATGTGCCTCTTTCCTCTGGCTGATGTATCTAAGGGTCTGGCTGAGCGAAGAATGGAGGAGGTGTTGTTGGCATCTGGACCTGGTGGGTCAATTGGCCTGAAGTGGCGTGGATAGTCAGTAGGGGGTGGCAACACACCACTTGGGCCCTGTGGGTTCAAGTAAAGGTGTGGCACTGGAATCCACACCAGCATGGGCTGCCAAAACCCAGTTGGCGGTGGAGTTTGGGAGTGATCTGGAGTACCTGGAGCGCTGCTGTGTTCTGGCGAACTGCCTCTGGATTCTGTACCTGAGACGGAGGCTTGGTGCCTCTCCGGCACTGGTCCAGAAGTCCTGGTCAGTTGATTGAGTTTTTGAAATGACCTGTCCCACTCGATTTCTCCAAGATCAGGGAAAGATAGCTCGTTCACCATACTTTTTGCCTCATCCAGTTCCTCCTTAAACCTTTTGATCATGCCAGCTGCATCAACAAAATAGTTCGCCCCTGTACCCGGCTCAATGTAGGTATCACCATATCTTAGGGTTTCCATGTTGAAACAAAATACCCTTTTGAAATTTTTAAATGAGTCACTTTCAAAAAAAAAAAGGTAGACCTTGTGCCTGCAAGACACTTTTTTTTTCGACACTCTTTTCCTGAACTAACTTTTTGAAATGAATTATGATCGTGGTGCCGGTGGCGCTGGTCCTCTCCTTTTTGTTTTTGTCTAGAAACCCTTTCCCTAATAAAAGAGAGCATATGGTAACCGGTTTTTTTTTTAATGCCTCAGGTGGCGACAAAACAGTGCAAGTGACCATTGCCGTGTTTTGATTTTCTCTCTTTTAAAATTTTTTTAAAAGTGTCGATAAGGTTGATCGTTCCTATAGGCCGTTAGAGGTGATCTGAATTTTTGAAAATAACGGAGAAGTTTTGAATCTATAATTTAGGTCGCTTGATTGTGACATAGAGTACAGTAAATGTACGGGCAAGATTTACAAAAAAACAAACAGAATTCCGTACTTGATCAAATTTGCATGAGAAAAACTTCAATGCTGTTTGCGAAAGATCGAGCAGGTTTCTCGCAAGGCATTGATGCCTTCTGCACAAATTATATATGCTCTTTTTTTCCATCTTGAGATTTTACTTCTGAAGGGATTGGGGTATGGATTGGGATTTTTGTAGAGATTTCGAGATGAAGTCACCAAGCCGTTACTAGAGTTTCGAAAGTGCGTTGCAAAAACTGTTGGAAAATGTTTACGTTTTAAATACTAAGTTAGGATCGATAGATTTTCAAATTAGTGCTAATGTGGTTGAAGCGATATTGAGCGGTTTTTTGAAAAGGTTAGGTTTTTAGTATACAGTTAAGGCGATCTAGAAAAGCTGATGAAAAGGAAATTTAGTTCTAGAGCGTTGAGGATTGGAAGTTTGTTTGGTGGAGAGTTGGGGGGGGGGTCGAGGGCCGGAAATTCTGAAGTGCCAAACTTTTGAGGTGCAGAAATATCCTGACAATTTCTGACCTTGCTGTTAAACGAGGCATTCTGACCGCCTCACACAGAAATATTCTGACAATTTCTGTGCTCGCTGTTGAACGAGGTACTCTGACCGCCTCGCACAGAAATATTCTGACAACTTCTGTGCTAATATCTACATTTTTCTGTTTTATTATTTACAGTTTGGCTTGTACACTAATGGCTTAACCTAAAAAATAAAAATAAAAAATATCTTCTTTCTATAAGTGAGCTGGACACGCGCTATCTCTCCTCCACCTCTAAAAATTTGAATTTGTGTAATAAATTCAAATATGTTAATCGAGCCTGTGAAAAGCGCGTTTCAGCTTGTTTAGGTGCACCATTTTTGTTTTGCCATTGCCTACATCAATTACTGCGTTTAGATTTTCATGTAACTCCAGTAAATCGTGAGGACCTGTCCAGTAGTCGTCGAATTTGCCTTTTCTAGGTTCCTTTAGTAGAAAAACTTTGTCCCCTATCGAGAAGTCGACTGGGTTGCATTTCTTATCATACCAAACTTTGGACTTTTCTTTTGCTTCCAAAAGTCTGTCTTGGGCTAGAGATTGCGTATCTCTGAGGCGGATGGCTAGTTCGTCTAAAAAGTCGTTGTATGTTTTATGGACAGCTCCAGCTTTGAATTCTGAAGGAATGTTGGCCTTGTGCCCGAAAATCAGCTCGAAAGGTGTGAAATTGTGACTTGAGTGGACTGCTGTGTTATAAGAAAAAAGTGCGTAGGGCAGCCATGAGCACCAGTTTGTCTTGTCCTTAAAGGTTCTCAGATAGGCCACTAGTGAGGCATGACTACGTTCTAAACTGCCCTGAGTCTCTGGTCGGAAACTAGTGCTGTTATACTGCTGAATTTTGAATAATTTTGCAAATTTTTCCATAACCTTTGACATAAAGTTTGATCCCTGGTCACTTTTTAGCGCCATGGGCGCTCCGTAGATACAGATGAATTTTTCCGCTACTGCGGTTGCAACTGACTCAGCTGTTGTATTTTCTAGGGGGATTGCGAGCCCATATTTTGTTAGGTTGCACATCATTGTTAAAATATATTTATTACCTTTGTTTGACACTTGCAAAGGGCCCACTACGTCGTACTCACACAATTCAAACGCGAAGTTAGGTGTTGTTGTGATCTTCATAGGTTCCTTTGTTTTTGTTCTTGAGAGTTTGCGTTTTTGGCATTCTTCACAGTTTAGAACATAATCAGTGATGTCTGCCTTCATGTTTGGCCAAAAATATTTTTGGCGGATCCTGTGGTAAGTGCGACCTACGCCGCCGTGTCCGCCTGCAGCTGAGTCGTGAGCTTCTGTAAGAATATCTAGAAGCTGGCCTTCTTTTGGGATTGAAACTTCTCCTGTGCAGACTGTAACGGTCAGGTTTTTGCTATTGGCCATTTTTCTAAGTTCTTGTTCAACCACTAGCCATCTGGCGTCACTTAGGAAGTCTCCAAATTTCGAAACGCGAACTGACTTCAAGTTCAGGGATTCCATGGTCTCACCTAAGGTTTTAATGGCGTTTTCTACATCTACGTTGAGGATCCGATCCTTGTGATGTTCTTTTATAAAGATGTTTAGAATATATGTGCCATTTTCTCGTTTGATTGCCATGACGGAGTCTAGTTCTGGTTTTTGGGTCTTGATAGCTTCAAAGTTCTGGTACTTAAGTTCCTGTAAAGATTTTGCGAGAGTTGTTGCTACTTCGCAATCTGTGCTCATAAAATGTACTATGTTATCTTTTTGCATTAACAATTGATCGTTAGAAAAAATAAGATTTCGCTTTAAAAGAAAAACATTTCGACTTTGAGGTTTTTTCATTTGTCCTTTAGGTTTGAATGGGTGGATTATAAAATTACCAAATTCAAAGAATTCATCTGCAAGTCCTTTTAGATCTTGTATTTCAGCTTGCCATTTTGTGGGTAGATGGTCGTTGATCCACTCTGGGGGGTCTCTACAGGGGCAGGACTCTAAGGCCGATCTTGACACGGTTTTTGCAGCCGAGTTTGGGGTTCTAGCCTGTTTTTCGACGGCGACCTCACTCTGGCGCATGGCGAGAATCCCGGCGTCGACCTCCATGGATTCGATCGCAGAATCCTGCTGCCCGGAGCTACTCTGATCCCCAAGGTTGTCCAACTGGTGATCGTGCAAAAATAGGCTTTCTAGTTTTTGCTCAATCTCATCTGTTTCAAATTTTCCAGCATGAATTGCGCAGACCGGTACATTCCTGCTCAATGCATCGGCCACGCAATTAAGCCGGCCACATTTATGAATAATGTCATAATTAAACTCCGCAAGTTTGATTTTCCACCTCATTAAGCGTGAAACTGGGTCTTTTACACTATTCAGCCACAAGAGGGCCTTATGGTCTGTGACAAAATGGAAGGTTTGGCCATATAAATACTGCCTGAAGTATTCTGTTGCCCAAACAAAAGCCAAAAGTTCCTTTTCGGTCGTTGTGTAGTTCAGTTCTGCTGGTTTCAGAGCTCTTGACGCGTAGGCCACTGGTAGGTCGTCTCCATCTTTCTTTTGGCTCAGAACGGCGCCGATGGCCTCATCTGATGCGTCGCAGGTAACTGTAAAGGTTTTTTCAAAGTCGGGGTATTGTAAAATTGGGACTGAGCATAGCATTTCTTTCAGTGTGTCAAATGCTTTTTGTTCTTTGTCACCCCACGTAAACTTCACGTGGTCTTTGAGAAGATTTGTAAGTGGTTTTGCAATAGTTGAAAACTTTGGAATAAATTTTCTGTAATATGAAAAAAGGCCTAAAGCTTGTTTCACGTTTTTCTTTGATTTGGGTCTAGGAAAATCAGAAACAGCTTTGAGCTTTGAGGGACAGGGGCTTACGCCCTCTGATGAGATTCTGTGGCCTAAATATGTTACCTCTTTGCACATAAATTTGCATTTTTCGGGTGAAAGAGTGAGGTTAGCATCCTTCAACCTTTGTAGCAGATCCACCATACGTTTAAAGTGTTCCTCCAGCGATGAGGCATAAACGATTATATCGTCTATAAATACCGCTAGAGTCAGGCCATTCAGGCCTGTTAGTATATTGTTCATTAGTCTTTGAAAGGTTGGGGGCGAATTACAGAGCCCAAAAGCCATTCTTTTGAACTGGTAGTGCCCTCTAGTGGTAGAAAACGCTGTTTTGTGCCTATCTTCTTTTGCGATTGGGACTTGCATAAATCCGAGTCGCATATCTAGAGTTGTAAAATATTTCGCGCCTCCTACCTGGTCCAGAATGTCTGAGATCAAGGGGAGTGGAAAGGCATCTATTATTGTTACCGAATTTAATTTGCGAAAATCAATGCAAAAACGCCATTTCTTTTCGCCCTTTGGTCCTGGGGCCTTCGGTACCATTAATACTGGGAAATTGTATGGTGATTCAGATTCTTCAACTATATCTTGATCTAACATTTCTTCAAGTTGTTTCTGGGCTTCTTTTTGAAGAAATGGGGGTTGGCGGTACTGCCTTAGATTTATAGGGGTATCGTTTGTCAATTTTATTCGATGCGAAACTTTGTTTGTTTTTCCTAATTTATCGCCTTCGACATAAAATTGGTAGGGGAACATTTCCACTAGTTTCCTAACACTCTCTTTTTCTTCATCATTCAAGCTACTCAAATCCATTTTTTCTAGGATTTTCTTTACCCTCTCCTCTTCAGCTGCTAATTTTTCATAATCGAACTCCTCGCTCTGGGGTTCTGTTTGTTCAGATGTTTGAACATGGTTGACTTTGGCTGGTTTTGCGCCCTCTGGTATATGTTCGAGCAAAATAGGGGGCATTATTAGTTTGATTCTTTCTGTTGTGCAATTATATGCCAAAATGTCGACTGCGCCATTTGTGCAAGTCGCTAAGCATTGGCCAATATAAACACCTGGGCCTGCCTGTATTCGGCGCACAAAACCTTCTTTCAACCCGGGATTAATTACTTTTAATTGCACCTTTTTGGCGCACCTTGGTGGAAGTTCTATTGTGTAATTTTCCTTAAATGAGTAAGACTGGCCTTTTTTTAGGTATAGTCTGTCGTCGTCAAAGCTCAGGGTGGCTTTATTGTCCTTCAAAAACTCTAGGCCCAAAATCCCGTCCCAATAGATCGGGAAATCAGGAGGTACCACGCTAAAGGTACTCGAGATTTCTCCAAAATTTATTTCTGTTGTGCCTTTAGTAAGTATTGACTCACTTGTGATACCTGTTAGGCTATAAATTTTGTTTGTATTTAGACTTTGGTTATTTTTGAGTACATTTTGTTTGACTAAATTTACCTCTGAGCCTGAGTCTACCAAAAATCTAAGAGTTTTAACCACGAGGTCATCGCTCTCCAATGTCACGACTGGGCAATTTGAGTTTTTGATTTGGTTGATGGAATAAACTAATTTTTTGATCGCGGGTTTTTGCCCTGGTACGTGAGAGTCCACCGGGTCTTTTAAGTGGACTCGTTCGGGTTTAAATCTTTTATGAAATTCGGGTCCTTTAGTTTCTCTCTAAAGTAGTCCCGAGCATTTGGCAAGGTGCGGCACTCGGATTCGTTGTGAGTATGAGACTTGCATAGGGGGCACCATTTCTTATTGGATTCAGGAGGACCTTGTTTGGGGCAGGACCTAGCGGAATGTCCAAACTGGTGACACTTGAAGCAGTTACCATTGAAAGCCACGTTATGGGGCACTTGTGGTTGGTTTGGAGCTCCTTGGCGTGTTAGTTGTTGGCTTTGACCACCGTTTCTCATCTGCTGGGCCTGGCCTCTTTGTTGGTAGAAGTTGGATGACCCTCTCTGGTTCTGTAAGGTTACATACACCACCTTCATGTTCTCTTCTGCTTGGCTGTTTGCGTCGTTGGTTGGTTTGGACATTTCTTGCCTCTGCTGGTCTCCATTTTGGTCTCCCCTGTTTTGGTGTCCTTGGCCGCGGCCGCGCCCTCTTTTGCCTCTGCGATTGTTCATTTGTGTTTTATGCTCTGTTTGTGGCGCTTCGGTGTTTTCAGGTTTTGGTTTCTTGGCTGGATCCGATCCTTCCTCTGCTGTTTCTGCCCCTATTCTTTTTATTGACCTTGAATTTCCCCTGTCAAAGAGTTGTTGCCTGATTTTAAAATCATACTCAATTTTTGCGGCAGCCGTTATTGCCGTCTGTAAATCAGGTAAGTTTCGGTCGATAAATCGGGTTTCTATGTCACTATTTAGACCTCTAATAAAACACTCTACTATTGTGTTATTCGCTGTTTCTATTAATGGTTGGACATACTGGGGATGTTTTGTTTCGTTGATGGTGAAGACGTATTTGTTTATTATGTCCATAGCTCTTAGCCCATAAGCTTCTACACTTTCGTGACTTCGCTGGGCCAATGCAGCCATTTCTGCTTGAAGCTGGCTTATATTGGCCTGTGGCGAGAAACATTTACGTAGCTCTGCAAATAATTCCTTCAGGCTATTTATAGGTTTAGACTGAAGAAACTTTTGGGCATCTCCTGTGAGTTTTGCTCTCACAATGAGGAAGAAAAGATGTCTTTGGTGCGGGTAGACCAATTTTTCAACGTCCATACTAGACTTTTCAAACGCTGGGAGCGACTGTTTGTCCGTATAAGCACAGACAAATTGTATGGCTGTTTTGGCGTCTAAAAAGCTTTCTGAACTTTGTGGGAGTTGTGGCTGTTGAGAGGCATTTGTGCCCTGCCAAGTTGGTCTAGATTGGTGAGTCGAGGGGTCCCATCGACCAGCAACCATGGGGAGGCTTTGCTTCGTGGAGGACCAGGGTCCCATATCCAAGTTTTGATGCAACTGGTAGCCCCAACCTTGGTAGGGCTGCACTGAAAGAGACGAATTTAAGGGCCCGATTGGCTCACCTGGGGCTATTGGTTGTATGGCCCCTTGATTGAGCATTCCGGGTGGGCCAAATCCTTGGTTACTGCTGTGAAAAGTTTCTGGAACTCTACCCTGTGGGGCTCCCGCTTGGGGTGGGACTTGGCCGGGGTCTTGTCGCCACTGGTCCCCTGGGGCCCGCTGCTGCCCTAAATTTGGTTGAAAAGGTACTTGTCCTCCTTGTGGCTCTTGGGGACCCCGTATAGGGTATGTTGCTGTGGGCTGCCACACTGGTCGTCTGTTCTGGGCCGTCTGGTTCCCTTGGGGTGGCTGAAAATTGTGATTCATCTGATGACCTTGATTGGTCGGGGGCACCTGAAAATTATGGGGTGGGGCTGCTGCTTGGGCTGCTGCCGGTGCCTGGAAGTTACCATATGGGGCTGGTACTTGATGTCTCACGGCTGCTGGGGGTACCTGAAAATTGTAGGGGGGTATGTTTCCATGACGATGTTGAGCTGGTGGGGGAGCCTGAAAATTAAATGGGAAATCTGCTGCTCCTTGATACTGGGTTATCGGGGGTGCCTGTAATGTCTGAAAATTCTGGGGTGGTTGTAAGTTCTGGGGTAGCTGAAAATTTGACTCAGTCGCTCGGGACCCGTGCCTCTGGTCGGCGGTATTGATGTTGTTCCCTTGTTGAACCATTTGGGGTTCCGGACGATGTCTTACTTGTTGAGCTGGTTGATTTGTGAAATCCAATGGGCGGGCGGGTATTGGGACACAGTGTGAGGGCATCTCGTGGTCCTCCTGGGATCGCCGGCCCCTATGAGGTCTGATCATTTGCCTGCTGTTTTGGATGGTTGAAAAAGGTAAAAAACTCATTGCAGAGAGGGCGGGAGGGTTCAAGAGGGCGGCGGGGTTGAATCCAGCCCCCACCCCTTCTGCCGTTCCGGGGCGGCTCTCCTCACCCCTCTCCAATATCTCTATTACTGGTTCTAGGGGGTACATTTCATTGTGAGGGGTTCCAGCCCTACTTATTGCTGGACCCTCTTCAATAGCCTCGAGCAGCCCTCCTTCGTTAGCGTCCCCCACCTCCTGGCGCCACGTGCTGCTCGGGAGGGTGGGGTAGGCTGATCGGGGTCGGGCTGTCTCTGGGGGGGCGAAAATTGGGTTTCTGCCCATTGGCACCGCTGACCTCACTTGTCTGCCGAATGGGGTTAATTCGACCGAGATAGGCGGGTGCGGTCCCTCCAATGGGGGTGGACCGGTGCTGTGAGCCATCCCTTCTCGTTCTGACGGAGCAGGGGAAGCCACAGGGTTGTTAAACTGATCCATTGAAATTTTTCACCTTTTTTTTTTTTTTTTTTTTTTTTTTTTAAAAAAAAAACTTTGCT
>WUQG02012734.1:365-11792 GCA_011317285.2 Androctonus mauritanicus
CAAATCTTTTCTTATATACTTGATAGGCTATCCATCACTTGTAAGAAACTATAATATGTATATGAAGACTCAGTTGATGATCAATTAAGAGATGATCATCTATTCATGACATGAATTAGTCATTTTGCAGGACCATTTTTTTCCTTAAACAATGTTTATTTGCTTTAAACTAATAGCTAATTGAGGGTCTATTCAGTGCTTGAAATCACTCGATCGCCAGAAAATTATTTTAGTCAGTTTTTTTGGGACAAGACCATTCAAGTACTCACATGATTCTTATTCTCAGGTCCATTTGCAATTTAATTCTACTCAAAATGTAAGTCATTACTTTTTTTAGTTGCGAAGAAACGATACTCAATAAACTGTTAGATGACGACCATTCGGCCCGCTCTATATCAAAGTCTATCTAGCGAGTTTTTTTTACTTGATTTCGATTCATTAAGCATTTAAATTACATTTGTTTAGTGCTAAAAAAATAGTCACCGGTGACATGACAGTAGTCACAAGGTCGTCAAATGAGCATTTGAATCTACAGTTTTGAGTGACTTCTTACTATCGTGAATGACAGTCAACCTTAGCATTTAGAAAGTGCTTAAACTGCCGTCATTCTAACAGTCATTGTAGAAGCATTGCCTGACAGTGAACACTAGATTCCCAGTAGCACTTCAATCGCAGCATTCTCAAAGATGGCTGTCGGTTGACCATCGGAATTTTCGTTAGGATAATTCTCTCTTTAAAAAAGTTTTTGAACTATTATTGAACGAACGAATATTGGTCAACATTAAAATATAATCTTTCAACAACGGAGTCTTATTTTACAAACGTTCATGTTATTGTTTTTTAATTTTTTCTCAGCGATTTTAAAGAACTTCAGTCGTGGATTGATACGATAAACTTCGTCTGTGCCAGTTTCTCGAGCCAACCTCTCGCCAGCGCAGTGGGCTCACAGAAGAAGTTTCAAAGGCCTTTGCTTCCCTGTAGTCATACACAACTCAGTCCTGTAAGTGTCAATCAATAAATTTTCAAACATTCACAAAGTTAATGTGTATGATCAGAAACGATCGTGTTTTAAAAACTTTTCGAGAATATCTTTAACGTGTAGTTTGTTGGTACGAAAATGATTTGTTTGCGTGGATGAGTTTCGTTTTTCATAGAAAACTTTATTGAAAAAAAAAGTTTCAACTACTTCAGATTCGGATGAAGATTTTGAGGAATCGTTCGCTAGTTTGTCAATAGGTAATCTTGGCAAAAAAAGAAATTCGAAGAATTTTTTTAAAAATTTGAAAACAACAGAGAAGACATTTCTTCCAACAAGTTGATAAGCTTGATCTCTAAGCTCCCACTTCAAATTCGCAGTACAAAATAAGTGATTTCGTTGTTTTTCCATGATGTTAAGTATCCCGGGCGAATTGAGGAAATTGCGGAATTGAGACCAATAGTTGATTGTATGGGGAGGAAAATGAAATGTTATTTCTGGCCTGACAAGAAAGACGTGTGTATTTTTGACTGGCAGGAAGTTTTACATAAAATCAAACCTACAAAATCAATTTCAGAACGGAGTCAATTTCTAGTACCTGAAATAACTTAACCCTGTCTTGACCGAGTTTTTTCGCACTGTTGAAAAATTTTTTACAATAAATAATTTGCTGTTTGCTTCTTTCATTTCTGCTGTGAAAGTACTCTTGCAATCTTCAAATCAGAACTTTTGGTACTTTTTTATAAGTTTTCGATTCTTCACCATCAACTGTAAAAGTGACATCTCGAAATGACTGTCTTATAGAAAATTCCTTTTCGAGATTCAATTCAAAATTTGTGTAGTGCCTAAAATTGTTGATGAGCTAAAGATATCGAAGACCTGCTTTCAGTACGCAAGAAAACAAATATTTATGTCAGGTCAAAATATGACTTTGACTTTTGAGATCACGAAGCTACTGCTTTCCTCTCTGTATAGAAAATAATATTGAAGCGTTTGAAACTTTAAACCAACTATGTGAATCTACATTATTGGCAGATTTTAGAAGTATTTTGGATGTATCATTAACACTATTCAACTCATTTTAAATGTGGGCAAACTTTGAAAAAATATACTGAAGGATGTTTTGATTTTGTTTGTTTTCAAATAATAATCAAAAAACTGTTGAAAAATGTACTATATTTACCTTTTAATTGATGATAAAAGGTGTATCTTTTAACAGAACTTACAACTTTCTGACATATGCAAAGATTCTACGTCTGAATTCTCCATTGAAATATTCCATGACTTCACTCATCTTATTTTCTGAACAGCTGCTGAAAAAAAGTAACGTTTTAAAGGCTAGCTGCTTACAAATATGGTAAATATTGAAAAATAAAACTTAAACTGCCAGATGTGTTACAATGTTCTTGGTAAAATTACTTATTTACCATTTCGATGAGGCAAACCATCACAGCGGACCAAGTTGAGAAGGGTTTTATCTTAACGTGGCGTTCAAAACTCTGCCTCAGTTGATCTTGAGTCTGCTGTATGGAAGCCCGGTGGTAATGCCCTCTGCACGAGAAAGAAACAAACTTGTTTACAGAGTTGCCGAGTTGTTTTCCGACTGGCCGACTTGGAAAGTTTACGAGGTTTTTTTTCGCATGTTCTTGGCGACGACGGTTATCAATTTTTTAATTTTTATTGAAAAAAGAGTTTTTTTGATTGAAAAATAATAGTGTTTTATTCAAGCATGTATGAAAAATAATTGGTTAGGCGATTTATAGTTTTTATGCTGAATTACTGATCGAAATACGGTATTTTGTGATTGTGGAGAAAATCGTAGTTGAAGAGAGAATTTCGTTTGTTTATAACCTCTTTATAACTTTTTTTTGCAAATAATGTAACGGATTAACATTTT
The DNA here is from genome assembly GCA_011317285.2 of Androctonus mauritanicus. Lineage (NCBI taxonomy): Eukaryota > Metazoa > Arthropoda > Arachnida > Scorpiones > Buthidae > Androctonus > Androctonus mauritanicus. Next base: position 3,239 of record WUQG02012734.1, read on the forward strand.
GGTTTTTCCCTCATACATGGTGAAGAAATATTTCTCAAATTTTTTCAGTGCATGATTACTTTTCATGCCTTCGATGAGCATAAAGAAACAACTGAGAAAATATTTATAAATTTTAAGACTATAAACTAATAAGTGTAAACAAAGAAAAATCTTGGGAGTATACAAGAACATCGTTTTTCGACCAAGGAAAAAGTACTTGAAAAAATTAAACTTTTTATTGATTCAAAAAAATTCTTCAAGAAAAAGTAGTATCCAAGCTTAAATTGAGAAAAAGTTTGCTACAATTTTTTAAAGAAAACTTTCTTTATTTCAGAAAAATGTTCTTGAATATTCCAAATATTTTTCACAGTGTATATATACTTTTCAACCTGCTCAAGCTGAAATATCTAATGTGAGAATAAAAACAAGAATTAGTTAACATCTTTCTCTATGGTTTCCTATAGAAAAATTATTTAGTCCGTTATGAAATGAGAAGTAAAAATTGTTCTTAATGTCCTAGACAGCGTCACTGATTGGATAAGTGGACATCCTCGGCCAAACCAAAATTTTTCAAGAAATGCCAGAATAGGCAATGTTGGTTTACGATCTTGAATATAAGTTATACTGAGACGAATGAAAAACTCCAAGTTGAAAAGTAAGTAAAACCCTTGAAAAATAAAGGCCGTACAATTATTTTCATTCTTTTCAGATGCATATTTTTATATTTTATGTTCCGTTTTGCTGCAACTCTTATTTTCCAGATGAGCAATGAAAATTATGTTATTGTCTGTAACGACCTGGAGGAAATTAACATACCTGTCTCCAAACACCCTGATAGGGGCTATTTTCTTTTACCATATGACGTCCTCAAATCATTCTTTCCCACAGCTACGGCTCTATGTTTAAAAAAGGGAGACAAGGTTATGGGGTTGTTACCTACCAAGGATGGAATAGTTATTCCTGATTTGGATGTCAAATATAATGCCCGTTCTTCGCTTGGTAAGGCCATAATGTTACTTTCAAAAAAAAAAATTGGAATGCTGGCAATTTCTTTCCAAATTTGTGCAAGTGTGCTGCGAATTGACCCAACTTGGACTCAATTTGCCCCACATTCATGTAGACAAACATTTGTTTAGAGCTACGTTGAATAAACTTGACAAAATGTGATTGAAATTTTACAAATTTGATCAAGTCTTTATGAATTGGTAAAATTATCCACGATTTTACTCAGAATATTTCAACGTATAAATTTGACTATATTAGCATAGATTTGCAGAAGATTTGAGCAAATTTGAAGTGAAATTGGTCAAATTCGAATAGTTTGTGAATTCAAGACCTTTTTAATAACTGAAGTTTAACTAAAATTTCGAAATTAAATACCACTGTCTAAAATTTTTAAAATCTCTATTAATCCTTTGGATAAGAAAGTCTTAATTTTATGCAAAAAAGCGAGTTTGAAAATTATGTAAGCTTTTCAATATCTATACTGTTTTTCTCATACCAAAATTGGAGAGATTGATATTTGAAGATTTTGATAATGTGAACATTATTTACAATTGAACATTGAGCGTCGGTCAAATCTTCCAACACGATTCTGCCAATTTATTTATACTTAATTTTTGATGCTTAAATATTGTAGACGTGTTGAATTCAGGTTTTTTTATTTATAATCCTACTATGACTTGAAAATAATTTTGTCGCCCTAACAACGAAAGAATAGGAAAACTCAAGTTTAACTGCAATAGTTTAAGGAAAATTTATAAAATAAATTTTATTTTGTCTAAACAGCAGAAAGCACCCCACAGAGCCCACTGACAGCAGTGAAGCAGGTGAATCTTAGCACACAGCAAAAGATTCAAGAAATCCGGCAAAGGCTCCAGATGAAAAATACTCTACCCCCAACTACAGGGGAGAATCAACCACCTACCAAAATGCCTAAGGTATGAAAAACTTCAACAAATTCATTGAAAAAAAATTTAAACAAATTTAAACAATTTTTTTTCCGTACACCAGTGAAAAAAGAAATAAGTTAAACCATAAATGCACCGATTTCCAAATACGGTTTCCCAGACAATTATTTGAGAAAAAATTTTTAAATTTGCAACAAAACCTTCCTTAAATCACAATGCAATCCGTGGTCAATCCAAAATTAAAAAAAAAAAAAATCTCTATAAAATTTTAATTCAGAAAAATATTTTTTTACTCGAAATCCTCTCAAAAGGCCCCTCATTTAAAATACAAATTTGATGAAATTTTTCAAAATGTTCTTCTAGTTTTCTAAAACTATCTCAAAATAGACATTATGAGTTGCATAAATTTTCATCAAATATGGGTCAATTCTGGTAAATTTGAAGCAGTTGTGACAAAATTTGGATTTTTTATTCTTGCAAACTGTACAAAAATTTGGTTATCAATATCTGAAAAAAATGCACGCTCAGCCTATTATAGGAAAATAGGTAAATTTTTACTTTTAAAAATTGAAAAATTTTTCCAAATCGACATTGTTATTTTTCTTGAGCACAGTTTACATCGTGGTATTCTGTTAAAATACTTGTTTCAAAGTTTACGGAGTAAAAAAATTTTTTTATTCCAGATTTCCGATTTGAGGAATGCGAAGGGAGTGACCATTACTCCAAAGGTGAGGATAATGAGTGTGGGGTGGAAACACCGATATGCCAACTTTGAACCTTACGAGCAAAAAAAAGTTTCAATCGGAGGCGTAAAAAAAATAAATCTTCAGGAAAACCAGCAATACAGCGTCGAAGACATAGTCACAATGGTGGAGCCGATGTTCACAGACCCTGCAGCACAAAGAATATTCAGGAGGGCCCAAAGACCAATAGAACTTGGTTTGTTCAACGATATGAAGTTCAGCCAATTTTTAAATGCAAAAGGTCAGGAGATCGGTCTTTTTGCTTTTTATCGTCTGCACAATATGACTTTCGGGAAAAATCATCTGTATCTAATGACAACTACAAAAGGAAAATATGTTGCACACTATCTGCAGAAAGACCCTGAGGACTTTTCAGATATTAGCGATGATTCAGATTTTGAATCCGAGAAAGAATCTGAAAATTCAGAGAAATCTGCTTCACCGGTTCATAAAAAACTGCCACTAGTGAAAGAATTTGTCGGATCAACACCTAATAACTTGGACAAATCTGCGAAGAGCCACCCAGAAACCGATCAGCCAGCGACAGCAGTGGAATCATCTTTGCCGAACAGTGTTTCTGAAGAACTAAGCAGTACTACCTTGGAGATATCCAAAATATCCAACCCAGAAACCCAAAAAACAGAGGAAGAAGTTGACACTTTGTTGCAGAATAATATTTCTGAAGATGTGACTAGCGTTTTTTCAGAAACTTCCGACTCATACAACCAAATTGTTGATTCACCCACGACATGTGTTGTTTTAATAGTTGAGGACAATAATACGTCGCACCGAAAAGTAATTGACAAAGTTTCTCATGCATAATACTGGCGAGCAGGTTTTTCCAAATACGGTGAGCATCAATATCTTTGCTCAAACGCCAATAAATACGCCGTTTACGACGAAATCATAAAAAATCCAGACAAACATGCAATGCCACCCAACGATGAATGGGACTTTGAGCCTTCAGACTATGGCTTCCTTATCCACAGCATTTTTGTAAATGAATCAAGGGTGTTTCAAACATATCTAGACGAGCGAAACGACATTGAAGTCGTTGAATTTCCAGACCTCAAAGACAGTAAAAAAGATGTTGCCAAACCTCATACAATAATTTACAATACTGACGAAATTTTGAGTTTCACAGAAAGGCAAGGAAACAAGTATTTCAGTATAGGGGTGATTCCGTTTTGTTTTAAGCATTGCAAACCAAAAGTGACTTGGCTACGAAATAACCAAATTTTCAAGGAAGACGTATTTCTGTACTTATTAACGGATTTGCCTGTTCAAGAACGTGATGAGTGGCAATGTCAAGTCAAGTGTAGTAATGACAATCTTATGACCAGCAAACAAATCATAGTCGGAAAAAATTTATGTTTTACAAATTTTTTGGAAGTGCCTCTCATACAGAAGACAGATTTTTCATTAGACAAGAAAAAAATTATAGGATCTGGGCAACAAGCCAAAGTCTACAAGGGCGAATACAACGGCGAAGAAGCTGCAATAAAAATTATCAACCTTTACACGTAAGATGCTGACTGCGTTTTGAATGAAATATAAGTTTCAAAGGCCATCGACCATGAAAATTTTATATTCCTCATGGGCGTTTTTTACGAAAACATTTGTACTTGGTGACAAAATATTTCGATAGTATAAGCCTTTCGGATCTAACCACAGGATATGGCGAAGATGCTAAAGAAACATACAATTTTGCGGAGAATAAAACCAAAATTATCTCTCAGCTATCCGCAGCGGTCTCTTTTCTACACAAAGAAAACATACTACATCGAGATTTGAAGCCTCAAAACATTCTGGTTAATGAAGCTGGTGTTCTAAAAATTTGTGATTTTGGAATTTCCAAATTCATTTCGGCCCAAACTATGCTTCAAACCACGGTGAACGGCAGAGCACTTGGAACGGAGGTTTATCAGGCACCGGAAATATTACTCCCGTAAGTGCAGCAAGCTTTGCGAGTGACGTTTGGTCCTTGTCCTGCATAATTGTTGAAATTTATAAGGAAGATGTCCTCTGGGAAATCACGGATCTGAAGCATCTGAAAAGTTTGTTAGGCAAGGAGACAAAACCCGATTTGACAAAAGTTCCACAAGAAATAAAAGATATCGTCAAAAAATGTTTTAGTTACCAGAAAGAAGGGCGCCCCTCTGCTGAAAATGTCACTATCGCAATTGATCATTTTCTGAATAACCCAGTTTAAAAACTGTTTATCGCTTGAAGAATTTTTTTTTACATAACATTTCGTAATTGAAAAATTTCTATTATAATGTCAAATTTCAAATTTAGTAAAAAAAAATTGAAAATCTATTTTTGAGTTAAAAAAAAAACAGTTCAAGAACTGTTGATCGCTTAAAAAATTTTTGTTTCCATAACTTTCAGCAATTTGAAAATTTCTATTATAATGTCAAATTTTAAATTTAGTTTTAAAAAAATTGAACATTTTGTTTTGAATTAAATAATCAAAAACGAAATGTATAAATGTTTACTCGCGAAATTTTTTTATACAATCAATCGAATTTCACTCAATTTGAGAGTATTAGAATTAACTAGAAGTTATTGGAATCAATTATGGCTCAAAACCTTCTTGTTAATTTTTTATTTGAGTTATCAAAATTTGATTTTTTATAGATTCTTGGAAAATCTGTCATTTGAATTACGGATGTAATCGAGTGAAATTTCACTCGATTCTAGTCAAATCGACATTTCGAGCTGAAATTTATTTTTTCTTCGGTGATCCAGACATTTTAGGTTTGATTGTTGATTAAACCAATTTTATAGTTATCAGGCACAAGAAAGGATAAATTTCTGAAAGACTGTCGAAAGAAAGTTCAACTATCAACTCGGAATATTGATTAAAATTGGTCAAAAATTCAGTGAATTTAGAGTTAATTCAAGTTTTAATTACAGGGAGAAAAAGTTTACTTGAAGGTTTTCAGTGCTAATATATTGGAAAACATCAAGTCAATGTTGATTCAAAATTGGCTCGAAGACTGTTAGCCAATTATGCTAATGTCAAATTGAGCAAAATTCAAGTGAATTGTATAAAAAATTTTGAGAGTGTTTTATTTCATAAAGAATTTTCGTTCCAAAAAATAAGAATCAAAGATGTAATGAAACCAAATGTGTTATATGTGATTGTTCAAGTTTCTACGTTCGCAACTTCTATTTTTGGTTTTGATATCTGAAGAGCATGTTTCACAAGAGAACAAAGGACAAGGCTCGCAAGGAAAAATATTTTTCCCATCATTTCAAATTTTCAATGTTTTCTTTTCTTTTTATTTTTTTCACACTTTCAAAATATTAGTGGTCAATCCGTCAAATTTTTGTGCGAGTGAACATTTATAGCATTGTTTGACGAATATTGACTACAAAATTGCGTGTCCTTGTATTTTTCAACTTAAATTTGGCAAATTTTGCAACTGTGTCAAAACTGTAAAGAAAAATTTCAAAATATGTCAAAAATTCATTAAATTTGGTATTGTTTCTTTCTCAGAAGAATCTTGCGAAAAATGCCGAAATTTGTTGGAAAAAATTGTTATAAGAAGTTGCAAGTGCAGAATCAATGTGATGTTTTATAAGTCAAAATATGTTAGAATACTAGCGTCATTTTAATTTTAGAAAATAAAAAAAGCCATAGCTGTGAACTTAGTTGTAAGAGATTTCTAAGACGTAGAAATATTAAAGTTTTAAAAATTTAAGCATGTTACAATTATTAATAATTTATAAAACACTAAATACCTTTTTTTTTATAAAATTTCTAGATACATGCCACTTAATGGTAAGGACAAAAGTTCAATAAAAACTTGGCATGTTTATCAAGAATTGAATTTTTGGTATTGCATAATGAGTGAGGTGATAGACAACGTCCTTTATATTTGAAAATGAAATGTTTTATTATTTAACACATGTTTTTATTTTGCCAAATACCAAGGAAAAAATGCAAATCTTGGCCGATTTTGATTGAGATTTTTTCTTTTTTTTTGGTCAAAGTACCTCTAATGAGAAATTTGGCCAATTTGAAGCAAATTTGCACAAACTTTTAGCAAATTTTCCCAAATTTGGTTTTTTTTTGTGTCATAAAAGCAAAAACGACTTTCCAAACTTAAGTTTACAAAATTATTGCTACAAGACAATTATGAAAGTTATTCTTCATACAATGCCCAATTTTCTAAAATTTTATAGTACAGTTCCTTTGCACCTTCCGCGTTTGTGGGCATTTGGTCAAGATCCGGCATCATCAAAGTCACGATTTCATTGAAATCCTGACTGCAATAAGTTGGCTCCGTAGAGTAATGAAGAATGGCCCTGCGAACATGGTTTTCATCAACCGGTTTGCCGCAATCAGCAAATCCAGATGCTTCTGGAACGTAAAAAAGATAATTGGGTTTTCCAGTTGAAGCAACACCTTTCTGTTTTCTGATTGCATGTCTATTCCATTCTTTTCTAAAAGTCTACAAATCACATTCAATGAGAGGACCAAAACAGAATCTTAAGCACTGCACATGAACCCAATTTTTCTTGTCAAATGATCCATCGTCCAACATGTCTATAAAGAAAGTCATCCAAAATTGTACGCACCTTCGCCTCACCTGGCCCCAAAAGCTCTCAATCCGCTGATTCGCAGTTGATTTTCCCTTGATAAAACTTTGTTCGCCTGCTAAAGAGTCATCATGATCAGTCCTAAAAGCAATTTGCAGCACTTCAACCATGGAATTTTCAGTACCTTTGTCAGACCTTACAAGCACTGTCACTTTTTTTTATTTTTGGACTGTTTTTAGATAATGGTAGGCAACGACTTGAGGATCATGGTTTGTGGTACCTACGGCTAACCATAGACATTTTCTGGAGAACCCGTCAATGCATCCATGGATGCAAAACCCGAATGGAGTCAGCTTATCATAGCCGTCGAGATGATGAAGGTAATTAGGCCCCAGGGATTTGTATTGCCTCCTTTTTAAACGATATTTGGCCCTTTCTTCAATACCATCAGGATCAAAAAGTCTCATCAATTCCAGCACGGTTTCTCGGTAAACATCTAATCCGTATTTTTGCTTAATTCTTTGCCACATGGCTTTATACCCTAATTGTTTCCCAGAGCCCTCCAGTTCCAATAATATAGCCTGGGATATTTGGTCAATATCTTCATCTAAAAATTTGCGCTGTAGTCCCAACTTTTTAATGAGAACTTTTAAATGTCCCAGAGACACTGGATAGTTATTGTGGGCAAGGATGTCACATATTTCTTCATATTTGTACCCTTCTATAAAATATTTGATTATCAATTCTTCGCGAGAAGACATAATTACGAACGTTTTGTTTATTATTTTGACAATTGACGCGAAGAAGCAGACAACGTTTCCATGCTACAACGGCCTTAATTTTTTTTTTTTTTTTTTATTCGAAACCACTCAACTTTAAGATTTTTTTTTCTTTTTTTATCGTTAAAAAATTTTCCTGAAAAAACAATACCAGCAACAATAATTAAGTAGGAAACTGTTTTTTTTATCCAAAATCAGTATATTTACTTATTATTAATGACAATATATTTAACAGCGACATATTGTACATAGAATGTAGTAAAAAACATACTTTACACTTTTTCTTGACTTTTTCTGAATTATCTAGTAAACAAATTATTTTCCGAATATGTCATCTGAAACAAACAGAGATTTTCAGCAAGGGAAATCATGGCCGGTTTTGAGAAGAGATTTTTACATACCCCATCTTTCGTACCCAAGCTTCTCCGGGACGAAACTTTGCAGAGGAGTCTGGAAATTGACAGCATTTTTTGTCAAGTAGTCCCATAGCTGCTCTTTTGAAACTTGAGCTCGAATTACTGCCCCGGAATATTTTGATATCCTTACTAATTCGTAGGTAACCTCCGGCTTCAACAAATTTTGAATATCATCC